>VXAC01008437.1:69421-92638 GCA_013399225.1 Rhipidura dahli | reverse complement strand
TGTGTGTGTGTGTGTGTGTGTGTGTGTGTGTGTGTGTGTGTGTGTGTGTGTGTGTGTGTGTGTGTGTGTGTGCGCGCTTATGCCCTCTGCCGGGTACGCAGGCGCTGTTGTGTTCAGACACTGCTCACAGCCGACTGACACACATCGACTTCATTCACCATCGGAGCCTTGGTGATCAGCTGCCTTGTCACATGAACCTCTGACTAGCACCTTGACTGACTTTGACCAAGCACCTCTCCTTTTTCTCCCTCCCCAGCAAAGCCTACAGAAAAACAAAACCCCAATTAACTGACAGCACTAGCACAATGCAGGATCTGACTTGCAGAAGAGCAATTAGCAGTGTGCAGTGTTGGTAGCCTGCCCTGGGAGATTAGCTCTGCTAGCCCGGCTCAGCCCGTGCCCTTCCATGCTACGCTGCTGTGGCTACTGTCCTTGTGAGCACTCGGGACCTCTTGCCTCCTGCCCTTGCAGCGTTTGAGAGCCCTGGTGCTGTTTCCCTGCAGTGTGCCTGGCTGGGGTGACAATCTCATACAGGCGGACAGCTCCCTCTTGTGATAATGCTGCTCCCACAGAAGTCACAATAGCTTCTGAACCCCAACCCACTTCAAGGCCTTCTGTGTTGCCCCGTCCATCTCTGAACACCTCTAAGTCCCCTGTGTGCCCATCATAACCATTTTTAGCTGTGTGGGTACCCTCGTTTCCCTTTCACGTGGTGCAAACCACCAGCAGCTCTGCTGTATACATCACTGGCACCACTTAGGCTAAAGCAGATGGGTCTTTTTATACCAGTTACAGTTTTCATCCCCAATCCTCTTGCCTCATCTTTTTCAAGCTGATGATCTCCACAAGCTTCATGGACTGGGTAGCTTTCTTTCCTAACCATATCTTATTTGCTGCATCATATTACAATACTGGAACTGCCAGTCATTTCTTTATGAGCATTTTGTCTCAGATTCTGTCTTTCAGTGGACCTCCAAAAGGTCCCATCGACTCTCCACCCACATCTACCACAGACCTACATTATCATTTTTCTCCCTCCTCATTTAACAGGTTTAAATCCCATTCAGTGACAACTTCATAGCTAGCTTTCATTGCCTGAATTCACTAAGCACCTATTGAAAATATGAAGTACTTCAGAAACAGCTAACGCCAGAAGCAATGGCGATTTCAGTTTGTCTTTTTTAATGGCACCTCTGCTTGAAGTTATAGTCACCTTCATATTTAGAGAAAATTTCCATTAGATCAGGGTGGTAACTTCTCCATGCTTCCTGGTCATCTGAATTTTATTCTCGGTACCATGCATTATTCAGAAACAGTTCAGATCCAAAAATGTGCTTCATTCAGTGTCTGAGCTCAAACCAAGACTGTTCACCAAGAGCAGCATCAAGCAAGCAGTTTTAATTTTCCTCAAGAGTGTCTAACAGGTACTGCACCTCTCTACCTCACTCCAATGCTAAGAGAATTTTTGCTTCATGAAAAGAAGTTGTATCTATAAAAGATCCTTTATACCACCTTCTGTAGAAACCTTTGAATTGGCTTGGGTTTCCTCAGTGGCAAGAAGGATCTGCTTCACTGTCATGTGCTTGTTAATACCCTTGAAACTGCATCAGCTTGCAATTTTACCTCATCACATCAGTGTAATTTAAGATCTCTGAATAAATACACAGTTAATTCAAGTCTTACATAAATCAAGCACTGGGGATTACTTGAGCAAATAAATGAGAATGAGATTGCAAATAGTGTTGGCCCAGAGTTTTCTACCATATCTTTTTTCTTTCTGAAATTGAACTCTTGTGGAAAAAATGCAGCATCCTCAAAGCTCCTCTTGTGAGCATTATTTAGGACCTGGAAGGAACCTATGGCCTCTGCTGTGCTGGCCCCAAGACTTGCCAATGTGGACATTCACCTTTTTCAGAATAGGGATTGAAAACGTGGATTACTAAACTGTTTCTCATCTGCACTAGAGTTTGTGCTCTCCCTCTCACATTCGCCATTCCTTTCTTCCATGTGTTCTCTCTTTCCTTCAAACAGCCTTTCTCTTTTGCTCCTTCAAAACAGACTTCCTTTTCTCTTGCAGAACAGACACCCTCTTTTCTTTACGGTGCCATTTCCAGCATTCAGAAATAGAACAGACCACGGAGAAATGATGTGAAAGAGAAGAAATAACTGTTCTCACTTCTGTAGCATGACCTGGGACCTCGAAAAGCTTTTCGCACTGGAATAGGCTGTCTCAAAAAACTGCTGGATAGTAAGTGAGTATTAATACCATCATCCTAAGACTGGCAAAACAGTACTGCAGTAGCTATGAAGAGCAATTGGCCCAGGATACCAAGGGAGAAAGACCAGGCAACTCATGCTCAGTGCTATAAACTGGTAGAGGGAATTAACTGGAAAAAGATCCAGAAATAAGATGGAGCCTGAGATACATCATCTTAGACTATTTCACTGCAGTTGGTAATTAGAGCATGATGCAAAATGAGCTAAATTCATCCCTCACTTCATGGAATCGTACACAGCTTTTTAATTTTAAAAGCAGACTCCAGAAAGATCTCCCTTTGCTGTACTTAGCACCGCAGCAACTGTAGCTCAAAGCTTCATGTGGCATGGGACTTCACCAGGAACAAAATTGCTGACTGGAAGTGCTCTATTTTCTCCATCTGGTGGCTGCAATTTCTGCTTCGTATTATTGCGGTACCTTCTAAGTTGTTCAAGGGTCCTTTGTTCCTTGTGTTGCAGAAGCCTGGTCCTGGCCTATGGAACAGGCTGTCTGTGCAGATAAGAAGAATGACAGAGCAGGGAAATGAGCTGTTCACATAGACGGAGTCACTCAGTGGCAGACCAAGGATCCTGCTGTGCCATCCTCCTCCCTCTCCTTCACTGGCTTTGCACTCAGCTGTGCTATTCCCATTGATAACTGAATCCTGGCCAAGATTTCTCCTTTTTCTTCTGCCTGTTAACTTTCTCTGTGGGGCCTCAATTCCCAGATCTGCACCAGTCCTAGTAGGAAGGAGCCCAGAGAAGCACCAAACCTAGTTTCACATTTATCAGGACATCACTTTCATTTGGCTGCTGATATCCTAGTGTACTTCAGCTGCTTCACTGCTCTTCAGATCTTTCCCTCCACTAGCAGTCCCTAATCTGGTTCTGGAGCAAGGCATTTTGGGACTCCTGGCAAGAATTGCCATGATGTCACCAAAGCACTCCTTGTACTTCTTTGTATCAGGTCTTTCCCTCCTTCTGATGCCAGAAACTTTGCCTATATTTCACACACCCCAAAAATGTCTTCAAAACAGCACTTACAGGTAGCAGTCTTCAGGCTCCACAAGGCTGGGATCTGCAAAGACTGGGTTAGTGCAGGCTCAGGACACACAGAGTCTTTCAGATGACATCTGGACTCATGACATCTCCCTGGCTCTGCCAGTCAAGTTACATGCTTCAAAGGGGCAAGACTTGGAGAAACTGCAGAGATCTGGAATTGGCAAGGAATTGGGCTCCTGCTCTGTATCCAGGATTCTCTCTTGATTTCCCCCACTTGTAGGGTAAAACCAGCTCAGTTCTGGCCCATGGACTCCATTAATATCACCACCTGGAGCTGTCTCCACATGGGACACGTGTGGTCACAACTATTAAATTTGCCAGCCAAACCAGCATGGATTATACTCAGTTGTGTCTCTCTCCAAACACCTAGTGTCCCCCAGATGTCTTCCAGAGACCATGACAAGCTCTGCTCCCTCCTTATTCCCCCTCCAGGCACCACAGACTTTGTGTCTGTAGCTAAAAATCTATGTGATTTACAGGCACAATCTCAATATGCAAAGGATTATGTCAGACCAATAGCATCCAGCATACACCACAATCTTCAGACTGCTTTATAAAGGTGTGTATTACTTCCTTGACAGACTTAAACTTTTTCTCCAGGTTAAAAAAAAAACGTCTTCCCCTGTGAAGAGTTGTGATCTGTACCCTGACAGTAGAAGACAGCATTGAGCCTTCCATGTGGCAGCAGGGCTGTGCTCATTAAAATTTTTTGAAACAGTAACATTGCATCTGTCATAGCCAGCCTCAAATTACCCATACTCAGGATGCTTTAAACATTTTCTAAAAGAAGAGCAGATGCTTTTAAGTAAGCTTCTAAGAAGAAGACTCCTGATTCTCAACCAGCTTCAGCCAACAACTGTTGAAAGTCCCCAGGTGGATCATTTACTATTCTTGCCTCAGCGGCTTTCTTCTGGTCTTTTTTTTTTTGGTGCAAATATACTGGTGATCTGTTTATCTCATTATTACAAAGTGTCATTAGATTGTAGCCAGACACCTCTGAAGTTGATTTGATAAACTTCACAGTCTCTAAGTGGGCTAGCTCAGAGCCTCTGTAAGCAATGTTTGGATAAATTTCTGCTGCTCATTTCCTGGATTTATGTTAATTTTCTGTCATTAGTTTTATTTTTAAATTGGGATTTTCTCAAGCACTAAAATTTGGATTCATATCTGAGCAGTGTTGAGCATTGCAGTGCTGCACTGGAACTAATCTTTGGTACAGGGATATGACCAGAACATTAAATCCCTCATCCGTGTGCAAATTTCTCCTACATGGAGAGGATACAGATCTGGTGTTTGGGTTTGGTTCCATATGTAATAAATAAATTTTGGTGGGGCAGTTTGGGGAACACAAACAGCATGACATGCTCCCTTACACATCTATATGCATTATATACAGCTTGTCTGCTCATTGCTGTTGTTCATTTGTTGCTAATTGCTTGTATTACAATAATATCAAAAGCCACAAATTATAATCAGGGCCCTATTGTACTGGAAAACAGATATAAACATAATGAAGAAGTGGTCATTAGCACTTCTGTTTCAATTCCTTGTATGCTCAGAGAGCTCGCTCAGCGACTCTCTTCCCATCCGGGAGCTTAGAAACGTTACCCGTGGGTCTGTGCCTGCAGTGATGTTCAGACCTAGAAGACCCAATTACACCATTTCTCTTGAGCCACCCCTCTGCTCACAAGGTGACTACCAGCAGCAGTTTAACTCTCACATCATATTCTGCAGCTCTTGAGCGGATTTCAACACAACAGCACTTTCCATGCAAACTCAGCAAAATAGCAACTGTGATTTAGACATACCTGCTACCTCTTTGGAGCCTTGTAATGTTCCAGTCACAGCATCATTTCTTAAACTCCCACACTGAGTTCACAGGTGACTCAGCTCTCCAGGCCATGGTGTAGTGGCCACAGCTGTAAAATGGCTGTAGCTGTAAAAGATGGATATTTTTCCGAGTTTGAAAACAAGAAACACTCCAACACCCAGGCTCTTTTCTATGGAGAACACACTTCTTATTAGTTGTTATAAAGTTGTGGGAAAGTGGAGATTTGCAGTAAATGCTATAATTCCCTGTGGCAGCATCCACACGAAGAGGAAACAGTCCCTTGGTCATATGTTGAAAGCCAATAGTCCCTTTTTCTGCTTTTTCCACATTCTTCTTCCTGTTAGAATACTCCAATCTGTAAATGATTGTCAAGCCACACTACTTTATATATCAATTTCCTTTTCATTAGTATGAAGATCTAAGAGATTTCTTTGTGCCTTTCTATAGAAATACATTAACATAAAATGAAATCCAGGAGGCCTGAGCTCTGTACTGTATTTAACTGTCCTACTTCACTAAAAACCTCTCTGCATCTGGCCACTGCTGACAGATTTTTAAGAGCTTGGTTTTTGTATTGCTGAGAAGCAGCTTTCAGCACAGCTTTGGCTGGTGCATGGGTTCATATCTGAGAAAGGGAAAATCTGAGATGGATAAACAAAAAGCAGGAACAATCTATAATAACAAAAAAAATCTCCTGTAATTCTTTTGACAGCCTGAAAATGTGACAGATAAAACATTTTAGAGATCTATAATAATGAGTAGGAGTTTGTGTCCTGAACACAGGACTTGTCTGTCTGCCAAGACAGACAATTGCAAATGAAAAATAAGGAAAAAAAATGGGAGCGGGGGCGGGGGGGAGGAAGGAAATTTATGGAAAATCAAGGTAATTGTGCTTTTCATTCAAGATATTAGTAAGCCAGGACTTGGTCAGAACTGCAACACACATGGAGGGTTTTTCCAGCTTTAGTTCAACTTATAAATCTAATAAGTAAAATAATTTGTTCTCTACTTCCAGTACTGAGCGTGATTTTTTTTCTGCTGTTTGGAGTGGTCTGTATTTACTCTTAAGTATTTTGTGTTAGCAGTTGGCATATGACTATCTGCAATATAAATGGGTCCCTGGGAAATGAAAAGCACCTTTTAGTCTGAGATTATCAAACACCTTTTGTCATGTGGACTTTCAATTCATGGGTATGCAATACTGGGATACCTTTGTAACATTTTCCTAATTTAATTTTTCTCAAAAAACCCCTCAGTATCCTTCAGTGCTAGAATCCCTCTGTGACTCCTGTCTGAAAGCTTGGCATGTTGTCACCTGGAAAGTCACATAAAGTCACTGTGTTTTCTCTTCTATCCTCAACTCTTTTGCAGAAACAAGCAACTCCTGAAGTTGCTGCTGACATCTGTCTTCCATTTTCCCTGCTGGGCACTTTCAAGAGGCGATTGAGGATAGATGCCTGGACTTTCTGTGACTTCTGCAAATACTTGTGTCTGGCAGCCTTAGCTGTACTGCTTAAACCCAGGGCAGCACGTGCTGGAGTCAGGCACTGTTCAGCTTGTTCTCCATCAGGTGGTGAAATAACAAGGCTATTGAACGGCACACAACTATGCTTAGCAAGGTCTTTTCCTTCAAGGTTGTATAGGAAGAGAGCAAAGCAGTTAGTATAAACCAAGAAAGGAAGAGAAATACCCATCAGAAATGGAAAACTGCCAAAGCAGATGTTGTGTAGTCCTTACTCCTTACTGCTGAACAGGGGATTGGAAAAGGAGCTTGGTATCCCTCTAAATACACAAAGCACCTGACAGTGCCCCACCACACTGCCACTGCAAGCATTCCTTGGAGGTTTAAGCATGTTAACAGTGAGACCAGATCTGTGTAGCAAACCACTGCACAACTAAGACCCAGTTATCCCTAGGTGACACTGCTGATGTCTGTGAGGTGTAAGTGAGGGTGCAGAGCAGGGTTCAGCGAGTCTTTTTCTGTCAGTGCAACTAGTATTAGGGGAGGAAGAAACAGGCTATGTACCACACAGTCTGCTCAGGAGGGAGCTGTGACTGCAGCTGAAAGACACGGCTGCTGCTCAGGTGAAGGGAGTAAACAAGGAATTGGTCAGTTATTTCTATATTACACGTGCAATCATGGATTCTTGCATGCAAACTCCCAGGGTATGATCCAATTCCACTATCAACTTACCGTGTTAGTTTATGGAGCTGTAATCCAAAGTAAAGCTCATCGCAGCTCCCTAAAGCTGCAGAGCTTAGGTGAGAACAAGGGTCTGCTAGCAGTAACTCCATGCAGCATGAAAAGCTTAGCTTTTTTCTGCCTTTCTTGACTATGTGATACATTTTCACAGGGTTATGAAGATGGTCTCTTCATGCTGTCCTTTTCCCAGAAGCCAGATCACTGGTCTCTGCTGTCTATTTTTGCTTTTCTTATTTTAACAAGTGTGCCTTGTAAACAAAGGTGTACAGCATAATAGAACTCCCTGGAAATATTTGTAAATAAAAGGCTTTTAGAAACCTTTTATAGGGAAGCCCTATAGACATTAATAGATAGTGAACACTTTCCTAGAGGCATTGTTATTCCACTAGTCTATACAATTCAATAGCAAATTATATTCCTGCTATCAAATCCCAAAGGATGATTCAGAAAACCATTAGAAAGGATCTAATTCTCTGTAATTTTCTGCAGTAATTAAGATAAAAGCCTTTCAGGGTCTCCTCTATTACAGTGCATGGGATTTTTCCACAGGAAAACAAATGATCAGTTTAAATTCCCTCTGGTTACTTAAGCAAAGTAAAGCCAGTAAATACTGAAGGTTTATTAAGATAAAATTTCCTTTCATTTCCATGGGAAATTCACTTAATTTCAGGAGACAATGAGGGCCAAGGATTAGGGTCCCTGTGTTTTATAAAAGAACATCAAACTCCACCTTCTGTTTGAGTCAAAGAGTTTCAGTGATTTTGCCACATCTTCCCTTTGGGCTGGCAGGGGATGTGTCCTCTGCAGAGGCTTTGCACACAGAGTGCCATTCCATTAACACCAGGAGACTCAGTGCAGCAGTGGACTCTGGGATCTGAGAACCATGGCACATCTGGAGAGCTGCAGAGTGCTAATTGAAACACCACCAGTGTTTTCCCCATCATGTGCTTGAAAAGTTATCTGAGGACAGAGATGGTGTTTCTAGAATGAAGTACTGAGTTCTTGTGAAACCCATGAATTTTTTTAGCCCTTGTCTCCACATTTGCTGCCCCAGGAGAGGCACCAATGACCTCTGCAGGGAACTCAGTGCAGAGCCTTAGGAAGAGGTCACATATGTGAGAGAAGAATGAGACATAAAAGCCCTGGTGACATATATAAGAGCTTAAAGACAAATATCACTCCTGTGCCATGCTTTGTTGGAGCTTCCTTTGTGAGGCTGTGACCTATACTTTGGACTACATAAAGCTGAGGTCAGAGTTCTGTGAAATCCTGTCCTTGATGAAAACAATAGGAGCTTTTTCACTGATTTTTCTGTGTTTCTGGTGTGGGAGATTTGTCCATAGCCCTATCGTAAGTCTGTTCCAGGTAGTGCCCTCTCTGCCCATCCTAATGGCTTTTCCTCCAGCCTCCTCTACTCCACCCTTCTCCTCCACCACTCTTTGAGGCTGGCAGTCAACTACCCACAGTATGACAGCAGTAATATCTTCAACTGTGTGGCATTTCTCATTCCCAGATCTCTTCAGAGCCAAGTACTTTAATATCACTGACCTTTTACATGCAGCTTATAGCTAGTTCTTCCTCAGAGAAACCAGAGCCAAAGCTGGCTACAAAATACAGCACTTTGGATTTAGTTGTCTTCACTAAGCCTTGTACCTGAATCTTTCCCTATCTCATTACCTGTGTCCCAGACACAGTGTGAAAGGAAGCTATTCTTGTTTCCAGGAGCAATGGCAGACCCCAACTGATAACACAGAAAGGTCATTAGGGGCTCGTAGGGCTCTGAGAAATCATCCCTTACCTTAGCAAAGAATGAAAGCCTGCAGAAAATGGCTTATCAAAGATGTTCATCACCTCTGCTTCCCAGGGGGTGTTTGGAGGTGTTGGATATACTCATCAGTTACAAGACTTCCTGCTGGAATTGCTGCATCAATTAGCCACATGAAAATTGTCATCCTGCTCTCTCCACTTCAAACAGACCTTTCCTTTCAGTACGTGGTGCCTTCTTCATCTTTATTCCAGAGGTATTTATTTCATCTGGTGGTACTTTGCAAAATTTCCTGGCCTTGATGCTTATTTTGCCTCCATGTACCAAAGTGTGTCTTTGATTACATCACTGTCCCAACCACTCTAAATCCAAGACACTTCTCAGTAAACTTAAAGTAAGTCACAATGAGTTCAAAAACAAATGACTTTACAAAGATAAATCTTTACTCCAACACATTGTGTCAGTACTGTACAAGCAAGTAAACCATAAATCTTCAGAGCACCACTACAGAATGTCAAGGTACTACGCCAGAGACCAGAGGACAAAGATCACTTTCTGAATTAGCTTATTCTGCTTTTGATAAATTTAATGGCTTTTGCTTGATATTTTATAAAATTACTTAATTCATGAATGGTGCTTCTTCTTCATTTGACACTGTGAGAGTGGAGAAAATGGATGGAAGGGGTTTTCATTTCCTCCAGACTAAGTGGTTCTCTGACCTTAAGCAAGCCCCTACACTGTGGGTGCCTGGTCCCCCACTTGCCAAGCAGGAACATTTGTGATGAATCTGAGTTGAGAGTCACTGACCTTCATTCATTGAGTGTCCCTCAACAGTCTGCCTACCTTTTGAGTTCTTGTGGAAGTCCTTTGGAGAATCTCAATGCGGCTTTTGACCACAGTGGAGTTAAGGGTGCTCTGAACCACCCTGCTAAACTGGAGGATTCAGACCATCAGAAAATTCACTGTGGCCAAAACCCACCACTAGTAATTTCTAGTACATTAATTTTTATTAGGAGTTTGCACAAGGCTACAAAGTTCTCATTACACAATGAATATTTCTCCATGTTCCGAGTGACAGAAGTCAGACTGCAGCAGTCTTTTTTCCACAGTTTCCAGGGGGTTTGTTTTATCCAGCTGCACAGATACCTGTTCATCTGTAGCCAAACCATCATAAATAATTTCCTGCTATTTTTACAGACAGGTATTTTGTTCCTGTGTGACAGTGAGTCCCCACATTTTCAAAAGCCTTCTGCCCATAAGTGATGTTTGCCTTCGTGTACAGTGGAAACATACAAGAGCTCCCACAGTACTTTTTGGTGATATTTTTGCTGCAGACAAGTCTTTTAGCAGCCCCTTTACATTAATGAATTTTATACAAACAAAATAGTTTCAAGATTCTGAGCTGAAAAGCACTGTGTAAGTGCCTAGGGTTATTTTCAATTAACAATATCTAATTCTAAGCACAACATGAATCACATTTTGCTTCTCTCTTTAGAGCCAACATGTTAATCCTTTGAAACAAAAATGGCTGCATTTCAATGAGAGTTTAAAAGGGTGAAAGTTCTGCTCTAGTACACTGAGCATAATAGAATATTTTTGTGATGTATATCTTCCATCCACTCACTTTAATTTTCGGAATAATATCTGGAGAGGAGCCTGTTTTATCTCTGGGCTCTCCTCATTCACTCCACTGAGCTTTCAGTGTGTGTAGCACAGTTAATTTGAAGTTGATATTTACTTTTCCTTATGGGCACTAGGTTACAATAACACCAAAAAGATTAGAGTGTTGTCCTCTCCAGGTTGACTTGTACAACATATCTCAGAGAAGTATTAATTTTAATTGTGTTTTTACACTCTATTTCCTGGGACTAGGACATAAGAAATCCTTGTTGGATTAAGTCCTGAACTGAAGACGCGGGCTATTAGCACACAAAAGCCTTCCAGTGTCTGACACAGATCCCACGTGGGTCTGCAATGGGTTGGCTCATGTCCTTCAGTGATGTCTCAAGACATATGATGTAGTCTGGAGAAGAAAGGATAACCTTGTCCACCTGTGAAGCACTGTAAAGCAGCAGGCAAGGCTACCAGTAAGGCTAGGAGAGAAGTTGCAAGTCAAGAAGGAAATTTCCTATCACGTTCATGCAAGGCCAATACCTTGTCCATAACTCCTCTCTAGTGTAATTTTGTGGCTTTCATAACCTGGTTCTCTGTTGCTTTAGCCCATATTCAAGCCAGGAGTGTGGGGGGAAATTAGGTGTCTAAAAATACCTCTATGTGCTCTTTTTCCCCTTTGTGCTCTGCTCTAGACCTGAAAAGTCCAGGTAGGTGTTTATGCTGCAGATGGGGAAGGATGGAAGTGCCCATGCAGAAGGTATTCCCAAAGACTTATTTCTTATCCCCAGAGCTCTGAACTGAAGTAGGTGAAGCAGGTGGATGACACCAGACATTGGCTGTGAGCCCAGTGTGATAGCAGTTCACTGCAGAGGTTTGTGTTTTCCACTGATGTATAGACAGCTACAATCTGACTTCAAACAGCATCCTGAACTGGGCAAAACTGGCTTCTTCATTTTATGGGAAAAGGGAGATTTAAGGAAGCCTGTATAACTACTTCAAGGCTTGAAGAAAAAGCCTACCTTTAGGCAGAAAATCAAACTGAATGAATCGGGCATCTCTTGAGTTCCTTTGATTACTCTGATGAGGGCATGTAAACAACATGCTGCTAGAGGAGAAGAAAATAAAGACATTAAGTAGGAAGAAGAAAGGCTCTAACAGCTGCTCAGGAAGGAGTAAAATAGACACATAAAACCAGCAAAATGTTGTGGGTAAAACTATAACAAATCATCCTTTCAGCCAACCCAGCCCAGGTACTGAGTTGTTTCCCGCTGCATTGTTGGTAAGAGACAAGCAGAGGTGGGCAGACCCATAATGCAGAGCTGGTATGGAACGGGGTAGACAGCTGGCTGACCATGTTTTGGCTGCAGTGCACAGTGGCTGGTGTCTCTAGCTATTCATGCTCTCTGCAGGCGATTTAGCTCCTGACTCCTCAAGCTATCCTGTTTTACCTTTCTCAGTTCTGTTCAGTTACTGTCAATGAACTATGACTTTTTAGTTTGCTTTGTTTTAAGTATATTTACTCAACTTCCAAGGTGTAATAGAAGCTGTGCCTGCAGCATCCTAGGAACCTGACACCATACACTGTGTATTAAAGTCAAAAGGTTGGTCAGCCAATCAGTCAGCTTCTGTCCATCTCTATAACACCAGCACATTTTACTGTAAAATTTGGGTAGCTGTCACCAGTACTCCCCACATAGCCCCTACAATGAAAATGTCATGTGTAAGTTAAATTTCATTTTCTTGCTGGCAGATTTCTCTAAGTACATCCGTTTGCCTTTTCTAACCAGCCTGCAATGTGTTGGGGCAACCCATGCAGTGTGGCTTCCTCAAGCAGATCTGTGTGAGCCTGCAAGTGGAAAGAAGTTTTAAAGTTGTTATCTGTCTACTTGAAGGTCCTCCATCCCAGAAGGGAACACAGTCAGCAACTATGCACTCTCCAGTGGAAGCAGAGGGTGAAAAGAGGCCCCCAAACTTAAATAAAATTTAGTGTGTGCAAATCCTTGCAGATGGAAGAATTTTTACCTGCCTAGTTACAGAAATTAAGGATAGGATGAACTGCAGCTAAAATGATGAAGTAGACAATGACAACACAAGAGCACTTGCCAATCTTTTTCATACCCAGGAGCCATCAGATATTCTGTAGTTATATGTGATGCATGAGCATGAGGTAAGTGGACACATCTTCCATTAACTGGTGAAATCTTTAGTCAATTTTGGATTACAGATAGACTTACAGCGTCTTGCATAACAAAAAAAAAACATAAAATCACATCCCTTCTTCCACTAGATTTAGAGATGGGCACAGTTCTCCCCTTGACTGATTCATGGCAGTATCTCCCCGCTTCACTGCCAGGTCAGTACCTCCTGCAATTTCCTTTCTCTGCCACATCCACTTACCCTGGCTGCAATCTCTCTGCATGTGACTGATGTCACTTGTGTCCAAATCAACTCAGTACAGGAGAGAAATAGTGGACAGAAAAGGACAATGCTACCGGTGTTAGCATGCTTATTTGTAATGGTGGCTGGATTCTCACAGCTCATTTAGACAAAAGCAAAAGAAAATTAATTTGCTAATGGAAATTAACTCTACAGGCATAACAGAGAGCTTGCAAGACCCGATCCTGTTATCACTGAGGAATTTCAGATGCAGTTTTCACTGAGTTCAATAAAATTTCCCTGCTTTTAGCTAGGGAGATCAGTCCTTACTTTCAGCATGCTGTTTAAAATATACATGAGAATTCTCCTTTCCATTGTGGCAGAACAAAAGCCATTCTCACAGCTCTAGATAGAGAGGCTTTGGGGCAAAATGCATGTCAGTGTGTTACCTCAACTGACTGATTTCTTTGCTGCACAGATGAGCAAACTAGGAGTCATCAACCTAGCACATGACAGTGCATGTCCCCTTGTACTCTGTGCTCTGCATGAGATGAAAGAAAAAGCAAGTAGATCAGTGGTTGTGAAGCAGAGCAGCTCAGTGAGCACTGAAAGAGCCTTGCAACACCCTTGGCCTGGCCTGGCCTGGCCTGACCTGACCAATCCCTCTTGACCCAGATTTACACCTCTGCCAATTCAGGTGATGAGCATCAGTTCAGTGCTTCTGCTCTCTCCTAACCAACATCTCCAGCAGCAGAGACAGATTGCTCTTAATAATCAGACAGAAGATTTTATTTCTTTGGTGGAGCGAAAGAGAAACTGGAAGGAAGACAAGACTTCAGAGCATCACTTCCAAATTGTGTTTCAGCATATGAAGTGTTCAACAGCCATACTGGTTCCCACACTTCATCAGTACTGCTCCCCATTCCCGTTCACTTGCTGCAATGAACTGCCTTGGGTGTACAAGGGTCTGAGACTTTGCTTACCAGGCCAGTAGTGAATAGAGAGTTGCATTCTTTAGCCATTTCCTTCTTCTAAAAGCTAGATCAGCTCACTGTTCTTGTTCTTAACATGGGCCTCAGAAACAGTTGCACTGATATAATTAAGAGGTTAGATGGGGTGAGATGTAGGCTATGAGTATTCCCTAGATCACTGACTTTGTCACATCCTCAGAGCATAAAACCCTGCCCCCATAATGAGATCTCATAGGGTAAAATTCACCTGTACAGAGAAGCCTAACACAAAAGCAACCTGCAGTTTTTAAAGTCTGATTTGTTCTTAAATATTGCTCATGTCAGAAATGTTTAATGCTAGTTCACATGAGCTGGTTATGAATTCAAACATTACTGTGTCAGATGCTGTGCCAAGAAAAAAGAAAAAAAAGTAGGATCTTTGCCTCAGAGAGCTCTCACACAGGCATGAGTCTGTGAAGAAACACAGAAACAAGACCATATATTGGCCAGCGTGACAGATGGAGAGTTCTGCACCCACGTTCACCCAGCATCACACTCCCGCTGTTGCAGGAAAGGAGACTTTCAAAAAAGTAAAAATCACAGGTGTATTTTATTTTTCTCCTTCCATGTGGAAGGCCTATAGAAATACCAGTTTTGTATCATCTCTCCAGGCTCACTGGCATGGTTTTAGTGACCTTCAACATTTCCGAACACTTGGTTGTGATACTCAAGGCATCAGGGACATGCTAGAAATTGTCCTGCAGCCTCACCATATTTGAGTCTGATTACCCTTAATCAATCTGGGTAACTTTGCAGATATTTTTCTCATTTCTTCTCAATGACATGTACTGAAAAGTACAGAAACAGAGTCAGGCTTTGTCCACAGACAGTGAAAACACACCCATACACACAGACTGAAAGCCCTAGGAAATTCTACAGGGTCACAAAAGGCTGATATTCACCTTGCCATATTTCTGTTATGAAATGCTTCACTTATATAGTAGAGCAGAAATAAGTGTTGAGATTATGGACACTAATGAGGTATTTGTTCAGAGATCTATAACCCACAAATAAATTACAACATTTCCTTATACTACAGACAACAAATCTCATAGCCAAGCTTCTGTTCCTGGTGCGAACAAATTTGGGCTGACAGTTTCTCCTCCAAACAAAATATGTAATTTGACATCTTGTCAACATGGCTGCAGTGTCACTAATGTCAATTAGCTAAAGCTCTCAGAAAGCTCTGGTGCTTTAGCCAGATGCCAAAAGGAGAGTTTAGAAGACTAACTCTATGCAGAGACACTTGCAAAAGTTTCCTGTCAAAGTTAAGACATATGCTGTTTGGGAAGAGCCACCAGTACATTTTGGAGCTGATCCAACACCCACTGAAGACCTCAAGGTAAATTCCTTTATTGACTGCACTCTGCCATGGATGGATTCTAATGATAAAGAGACCAGGGAGAAGTAACACAGTGTTATGATTGATAAAGCATAACAGAAGGGGATACACAGGACTCCTGGAAATCACTGCAGGCAGGATAATCTTGAGCAATGGAGCAGCAATTTCCTTCAGCTTTGTGACCAAACAGTTTCACAGGACTCTTTCCCTGGGTCTTTGCCCTTATTATGGTAGTGATGTAGTGTGAAACCTCAGGGCTTTCTGGTCAGTGAAATTTTGAAAGGCAGCCTGCAATACAGTAAGGTGCAGAGTGAAAATGGAAAAGCCATTCTTGATTCACTCAAGGAGGAAGTGCTAGCAACCCAAAAGCAGAATGTTTCCTTCTGAGAAACCCTGAACCTTATTATGAAACCAAATCAAAAGAAGTTGATAGTTGGATACCCACTGGAATCACCTGAATTTTGAGAGGTGCAGCTCCCATGGCTAGTCAAAGATTAATGGATTTGAGAAGGTAGATGTCAGTACATTTTGGTTGAGCAGAATTGCCTAGAATTAGACACAGGCTATGGAAAATTGTGAATTCAGCACTGAATCGATATTTTAGTCCCTTAACCATCAAGGATGTTCCTGCTTCTCTTTCCAACTGCTTAAGCAATGAGGTGAAATGCTGGGATCAAGGGTAGCTGTTATTCACAGCTATATCTTGTGTGTCTTTGCATTCAGAAGCAATTTTATTCATCTGTCAAGAGAAACAGGTCAAGATAAATTTCCAAGTTGTGTGGGAGGATTTAGCCGTGAAGCTCACAGGAACAAGGCCCCAGCACAGCAACCTCATGCTGACATAAGCAGATGGCAAATTGGGAGTTGTGAACTGGGGGCTGGCTGGATGGGAGCCCCACTTTTTTCCCTGCACCAAGATTCATAACCACCATGCTGCAACATGGCTGTGGAAGGTTAATTTTGGGAATTTCCCCTACAAATCTGACCTAATGAGATATAGAAGTGTCCGTGTGTGGCTTCTGCATCTGCTGTGTCATAAGAGGTGCTCATTTCCTGGGTGGGCATGTGATTTCCCATTTCCCTGGGTTAGGAAAATAACATAATTATACTCTGAATTCAAATCCGCTCTGGTTCAGGGAGAAGCAGGGTCTGATATGCATAATTTTTAAATGGATGGCACATTGCCATTACACAGGCAACAGTATCAATTTCTCTTCTGTGTGAATTTTTATTTCAGCATGTCAAGAGTCACTCCTGTTTATACTTAATGTCCAGAAGGAATGAGTGCTAGCATGATCTTTGAAAAAAAATAAAGGTATCCCCAGTAGAAATTAATAGATAGGCGACCATCTATCTTCCTAACTTCTCTTCAAGGAGTCAGGCTAATTGCACTGCTGGCCACAGACGTACAACTGTAATCTGTCAACAGATTTTCACTTTCATGCAGGTATTTTTTTCATTTAATTTTCATTTCCTTTTCATTTCTTCATTTACTTACTTTGTACTTGACTGTGATTTTGCACTGTGGATATCTCATATTTAAAACATAAATCTGTTATTTTACTGTAAAACCATGCAGAACTCTCTTCTTTCTATAGTTCCCCCATTAATATTTCACAGATGGGAAATTCAAGCACTAGAGTTATGCAGACCTGAGCAATAAACAAAACCTCTGGATTGTTGGATTCTTTTTCACAGCAACATTATTTAGAAGGGCTTTGGGCTTAAAATGCCCATAGTTGGGAAATGGTAATTAGGTTGCAAGTTGCTGGTTGGAGGTATGCAAGCTCTGTCCTGATGTGCTTCCCTTTTACTCAGCAAGAAGATCATTGATCCAGTGTGGCCTTGAATTTGGATCGAGAGCTCCCTTCAGAACTTAATTGCATCCTGCTCTTCATGTGAAAGGGCACGCACGGTGTTTAAGGAACCTGCAGTACTCCAAAGCCAAGACAAAGTATGATGATAACCAAATTTATTAGGACCAGATCCCATTTTGGATGGCAGAGAAAGCTACAAAATGCACATTACTATCAAAATTTTGCTTATATCCCAGCCAAGCTGTTTTGTTGCCTACTGCCACAGAGCAGCACCCACTGCCCTAAGCCTAAACCTAAGCCTAAACCTAAACCTAAGTCTAAGCCTAACCCTTTCTCCAGAAAACAGAGGATGTTCTCTTTGCAGCAGCACCCCACGCTCCTGCCCCATATATATGTGCAAAGATGTTCTAACTTCTTCCTTCATTAGGAAGGACTGGAAGTCTCCTATCTGTGCCCTATAAACAGTAAGTCCCTGCTGGTCTTACAGACTGCCATGAGTGCCATTAGTCCTGCTGATTCTGTGGGTGACAGAGCTCTGCAGACATTCCCTCAGGCTTCCCCCTCTCTGATAATATGTTATCTGGACTCCTCTAGCTCTAAGTGGATCATTTCCTCTCTCATTTGTCTCATCTCATAGAACCCTGGAGGTTTGCTCACATTTATTTTTGGCTCTGGTGGAGCAGATTTGCCTGTTTCAGTTTGATTTACCTTCATTCACAGACATTTATATTTATCCTTCTTAGAGAGGCCAGTATTAAACCAACCTGTTCTTACTGGTAGTACTTTTGTTATCAGCATTTTGCTCCTTATTAACTGGGAAACTGGATACCCTGTCTCCATCAGTAACCTACAAGCGGCTGGAAAGGCTCCTACAAAGTTGAAGCTGGAGGATGGTTTTCAAGCATCAGCAAAGCCAACATCTCAGCCTCCAAGTAGGGAGCAAACAGTATAGCCAAGGGATATTTGCTCTGGCACAGAGGGAATGCAGGGAGATCCACTGAGGGTTGTTCCCCTGGGAGTAAATGGTAGTGCTCAGTTACTGTCCACACTGTACAGTTTGAGCTCTCCTGCAGCTTGACCAGACACAGACATTATCTCTCACCCTCCAAGATGCATCTGTAGGATCTGTAGGCTGGGCTGACAAGGATACTACAAGTTCCTTTTACTGGTAAGGGGTAACACTGCTCAGGCTCTACAGGCAGAAATACTGAGCTGAATATCATTCCTCACATCCAGCTGTAACTTAAAGAGAAGGGAGAGCTGCTCCCTCCCCCACCCCATGCTTCAGGACAGGGATTATGCTGTCTAAGGAACCATGAAGGAGAAACTCTCACAACAGTATTTCAAGTCTTTCTCTGCAGCCTATTCTTGCCACTGTCCTGACAAGTGTAAATCATGTCTCAGTGTAAATATACCCAGTACATCTGTCACACCCAGGTGGCAATGTTGGCTACACTGTTTGTAAATCCACTGAGAATAATGTATTTGTGCTGTGGGATGACATCCCATAATGAGATTGTGATATTCCATAGCCCAAGATTTGCTGTTTGTGACAAAGATGGATTTCATGAACAGAAAGGCTGCCGAGAGATCTCCTGGACTATAGGGACGTTCATAAGCTGGGGATCCTTCTAACCTACTCAGCCATAACTCAGATACAAGGGAGATACTTTCTCTTGCTTTTGAAACCAAAAGAAATAAACACCATTAGCTGCATATCTGGCCATATATTTGCATTCAAAACACGATGAAGTACAAAAATAACTAAATGTAAAAAAGCACAGTCAAGAATTGCATATATTTACAAGCCAGCCTATCATATTGATCCAATTACACTTAATGTAGCAAGTATAATAGTAAAAAAAATTCATTTCCATGTCTAGAACAACTTTTTTTTTTTCTTTCCTCAGAGATTTAGAAAATGAATCCTTTTAATAATTAATTTCTGATTTTTTTTCCTTTGCTCCCAGGTGTAGTTTATTTATGGAAAGCTTAAAGAAAAGTCTTCATCCTTTTTTGTGGAAATACACATATGCCACATCCTTCCCTCCTGTGTTGTGAGCAGAAGTTGCACATGTGTGTATCTATGCATATGTAGAAATCTGCATGTAAATTCATGCCTCTCTAAGCCTCTTAGCAAAACAACTTACACCTAAGTTGTTTCCTCTGTCTCACTGGGAATTAATCATCCTAGACTTAGTAAAGCAGGTGAATTAATAAATTTATTAACAGATTTTATAAAAACAGCCTTGGAAATGCTGGATTGTTCAAGGCCAGACAGTAAGAGCAAAATTGTTAAAAACACAGTGTCTGTATAGAGCTCAGCAGAATTAGGAACTCAGCCTAAGCTCCTTGAATCGCAATCTTGTTTCTCTGTCCCTGAGACCAGCTGTCTTGTCTTCATTTAAATGCATAGCCCTTTGAAGTTACTATTTTATGCTACTAGACTTCTTATTCTTCACTTACATCAACACACGTACAAACATGGAATAGAGTTTCATGTAAGTTAATAAAATAAAAGAGAACCCAGGGTATAATGTGAACTCCAAACCCCCTATCCATGCAGAGCCCAAGACAAGGGAAGTGCATGGAGCAATGGAATTCCTGGAAGCTGAAGTCCTTACTTAAGTTGGTATGAAGCTAATGCTGCCTGCTCTATGGGGAGCTGTACTCAGTGGTTCAGGGCATGCTCTTAGTCCTAATTTCCCACAGCTGGAGCAGAGACACCCCATTTTACAGATGGGCAAAAATATGAAAAAGAAAAGCAAAGCAATCTGTCTGTGGCCATACAACATGTCTGTGACCACGCAGAACAGGAATCAGTGTCCCACCAGCCTGTCCTACCTATCCCTGCAGCTGGAGGTGTGTGGATTCCTCCTATGCTGGGTCCTGTACACTCAGATGTATAAGTAAATGTATTTCTGCTGGCTATTTGGTTTGCTGCCCACCTCCACGTGTCGCTTAGTGTAACAGCTGACCAGGGCTGCAGACAGGTAAGAGAGATGCTTACACATGAATTAACACATATTTGAAAGCTGCCACTTCCCAGGACTGATCTGGACATCTGGGGCCAAAACCAGCACTGGGTGGAGTGGACAGGGTTTCCCTGACATCATCAGTGTTGTGTCTCCTGAGTCACAGTGCGTGCTTGGCTCACTCTCTATGGTCTCAATCAGTCAAAGGGCTTGTAAAGTGATGTAAAAGAAGCATGGATGGGGTTTAACATAAAAGGTAGAATCAGGCCACTAAAACTGACCATTTAAATCCAGCAGGTCACTGATTCTTTTCTGTTGATCTGAACTGGAATAATCAAAACTTGGCTGAGTTCCCCTTGCAGTCTCTCCATCACACTATCTGAATTTCCCTGCATTCAGAGAACACTCCCACCCCCTCTGACCTGCTCTCTGAAGGAACAGTTAGTTTGAATTATAAGTTCCCTTTTTAACAACATTCTCTCAGAAATCCCAAATGCCAAAGACTGCACATCAGCCTGTACAATCTCAGCCATTCACATGCATACATCAGTGATTTTTCCCATCTCTGATATATCAATGTTGTTTACAAAGTAATACTTACATGTATATCCCTTCCCTTTAAAAAACTATAGTAGTGTGACTGCAGTGACAGCCCCACTGCAGAGGTCCTATCCTAGAGATACTGCTGCCAAGGGGTGAGCTTGCCTGCAAACAAGAGGCTCATGCAGCCCAGGGGTATGATTTCTAGCTTGTATTTGCAGGGGGAGTCCTGCAGGTTTTGTAAAGTAGGTAATAGAAGGGCTATTTTCCATGTTTTGTGAGCCATATTTCAGGTTTATTATTACCACAGGACAGAAACCTCTCCTTGCATTAGTAATCTTCTGGAAAATATCATGGCCATCACCACTGAAGATACTAAAACCAAATTTATCACTGGAATCTGGAAAAATACCATTCCAGTGGTATCTCCTTTTCTAACATGCCTGTCCAGACATTTGCCTGAAGTTGGTTTCTGCTGCCCTAGGAGAGGCAGTGCAGTTGTGCTGGTGAACGTCAGGCAAGAGAGATCCTGCACTGAGGTTGGTTCTGCAGAACTGGCCTCAGCCAGTGTTTTGCAAAAGAGAAGAAAACTGGGGGAAAATCTTAGAAAATAATCCTGGAAGACAATTTCCTAAAACATGGGATGCTGCTTGAGGAGCTCATAGAGTACCTTGAGCATCTATTTTACTTCCAGTCCCTCTGATTTCTGCATCTTATCAATGTACCAGCCTCAAAATTTAGTAGCAGATATCTTTGGGAACTGGAGGGTTCTCCTCTATAAATTATCGCCACAAAAGATGTTTGGAAAAGTCCTTTGGCAGGAGAAGAGGAAATGGCCTCAAGTTGTACCAGGCGAGGTTCAGGTTCAGGCTGGATGTCCAGAAGAATTTCTTCACTGAAGAATATTTATTTGTTTGTCTTAAATCAAATTTCACTGGACTCTACCCCCTCATATTCTGCTCCTTTTGCTCTGCTGTCCATACTAATAGCTTAACATGGGACTGCAGAAGCTATTCCAGTTGGAGACAGTGGGAATAGTAAGAAGGGAAAGACAGTGAGTGTTAGCCACAGATTATGGCAATTTGGGATGATAAGTAAATTATCTGGATGGTTCTGTGATATGATCAGTGGCAAAATGGACAGCTATGGTAGTAACAGCAGTAACGTGGTTGTGATAAATGCATGTGGATGTCTCAAAACTGGTTTCCCACCCTGTTTGCCATATCAGAAAAGTCATATTTTATCCATGGCATATTTTTGAAGTTTTCCCCACAGCTATAAGCACTTGTGACACCTGTCCTTAATGTTATCTCCCTTTGCAGAGAAATGTCATGTGGCAAGAAACACCAAAGGATTTTGCTGGTCCTAGAGCGGGGCAGCATTGAATAGACAGGCCTGAGTCTCTCAAAAAACTGCTGCCAACTGCAGTGAGACCTGTGCCTGCTTGCATCAGCACTTGATTCACCCAGGAAAAAAGCCTAGTAATGAGCTGAATTTGTTCTTAGTACAACTCTCTTGACTTCAGTGGAGTTCCTCTTGCAGTGAACTTGTTCTGACACACTCACATTGTGCAGTCAAGCAAAGTAGCAGAGGCTCTGGCTGGCAGGCCATGATCAAATTCCACTTCAAGTAACCCAGGCAGCCTGCTGCCAGGGGTTTGGAGCAAAGAGAGAGGCAGCGTGCCAAAACCACCTCCTACAGAACTGTGTTCTTCCCTATGATTTAGTTATACTGATGCTGACAAATGTATTCTAACATAACAGTAGAAAGACTTGTGTTGGAAGGGACCTTAAAGATCATCTAGTTCCAACCCCCTGCCATGGGCAGGGATGTCAGCCCTTTGACCAGGCTGTTCAGGGCCCCATCAAACCTTGAGCACTGCCAGGGATGGGGCATCTGCAGCTTTCCTGGGCAGCCTGTGCCAGCACCTCACCAGGCTCTGAGTAAAGAACCAAAGAAGTTCATTCTAACATCTAATCTAGATATCTCTTCTTTTATTTTAAAACCATTTCCCCTTCCATCTGCCCGTGTTAGAAGACACTCTTCCTGTTTTTAAAAGCTCTCTTTAAGTAAAGGCTGCAATAAGGTGTCCCTGGAGCCTTCTCTTCTCCAAGCTGAACAACCCCAGCTCTCTTAGCCTGTTTTCATAGGAGAAAAACGTAGGGTCAAGCCCTACACTCTGTACTCTTTGTGGCTATCTCACCAGTGTTCAAAGCTCAGGGTGGCTTCTGATTTAGCAGGCAGACCACCATGCATGGAACTCAGCATCCAGTCTCCTGAAGCATTTGCCATGGTCACAAACAGCACCAGGACTGCTGGGAAGGAGTTTGTGCTGGCTCCTCTCCAGATGCCGTTTGCACCTCTGGCTTTGGGAGGCACTCTCGTTCTCCTCTACAGACACACTGTCGCTCTCCTCTCCTCTCCTC
>VXAC01008437.1:0-69294 GCA_013399225.1 Rhipidura dahli | reverse complement strand
TCTCCTCTCCTCCTACTGAGCGTGGCAGTGTCTGCCTTAGTAATAGAAGGACAAGCAGAGTCTGTTCCAGGTTGCCAAGGAGATGCTGAGTAAGATATGCAAAGTCAATTACTTCACCAGAAAATAGCAGCATGAGAAAGAAAAATAAACTGAAGCTCTTCTGGGATGAGCATGCTTATTTCTCAGAGCGTGGGACTAGAATGCTAGAATGACTAGAATCATTAGCCATTTGTACCTCGAATTCTGGTAGGATATTGTTGGGAAGAAATAAATGTACACTGTGTTATGCCCTGTGATAGGAAATTTTATGTAGAAAGTGTTGGGAACAGATAGACCCAAGTCTACTGTAGGCCTGGTATGAATTACTCTATTACTTTTAAAATGCTGGAAGAAATCTCCTCACTGTGATTTGTAAGAGCTGAGAAATAAGAGCACTTGCATTTACACATTTTCACACAAAGGTTCTCTTTAGAATTTCCCATGAATAAGGTTCTTCCTTTCCTCTGACAAATTGTGACCAGCTCTCTCCTTATGCTTAAGAAAGGGAAGTTGGCCATTGCCAAAGTACTAAATGATGGACTTCACTTGTGGATTTGGATGAAAATAAAAGGAATATTTTTCATGAGAAGATAAACACTTCCATACACCGAAAATATTTGTGGGAGGTTTTACCTTCCCTCAGCCAAGGAAAAAGCCCTCCCCTGTTGCTTCTCCCTCCCTTCTCCCAATTAGTTCCAATCGCAAACAAACCAAATGCAATAAACAAATTCCAAATCCAATAACAAACTACCATGGCATTCTCTTAACAGCCTGATGAGTACACAGGTCAGAGGAGGCTGATTTGGTTGAGTAAAATTCCTCTTTGATGAAAAAGCGATTCCTTTTGTTCTCTGTTTCCTAACATAGGTGGACTCAGACACTGGTATCTCAATGGTTGCTTAGTTGCTGTGATTGCAGAGGGACTGGGTTTGATCACTTTGGGCCTCCCTCTACATCACTGTTTCTTTTTGTGTTGCTGAGAAAAAATGAGATTTGGGAAACTGAACCCAAGCTTCCATAATTGTAGCAGTGGGTGTCCAAAACCTACTCCTGCATTCTTGGCAACATTCTGCAAATACTGTAACTTGTGTAAATCACAAGTCTTGACTGAGACACCATTCAATCTGCTCTGCTATGTCTGATTTGCATCCAGATTTTTTTGTGCTCTGTTTGTTTCTCATGAATACATGAGAGTAGTCAATGTATCCCAGGGCGGTGCACTGGAAGCTGCATCTTGGAGACTGTTACTTAGAAAAAAACAGCAAAAAAATTTTTTTTCCACTAGGCTGAGCTCAGGATCTGTTTTGCTCTAAAAAAGGTCCATATTTTTTGAAGATTTTCATATTTTTATGATTTAAAATTAAATTTAGCTGTGGCTGAATAGCCTGACTTTATAGCTGGTGGAATGTCACTCTACAGTATTGCTGGTGCAAAGGTGAAGCTTTGTAGTAGCTTAATGATAATGTTATCTTCTAGATAAGTGCAATTGTGATTTACAAGCTTATGAAGCTTGAAAGTTCTTATAAGAAAGGATTGTTTGTGGGTCTATTCTTGTGGGAGTGGCCTTTCACAGGGCTGAACCACAGGGCTGCTGTTTCTCATGGCAGCCCCATAGTCCCCACCAGTTGCCAGTCCCAGCCCAGTGAGAAGGGATTACACACTGTCACCTCCCAGTGCAGCTGAGCAGGAGCTGTGATTTGATTGCTCTTGGAAGTGCAGGGAAAAGACTTCAGTCCTTCTTAAATTAAAATCATAGATAGTGGAGGCAAACAAGTATGCACCAGAACATTAAAATCATCTTGGCTAAATGCCCTTCAATGGAAAGGAAAGATCTTTTATTTGTCTAAAATTACAAACAGAAGGAGAAACGGCAACAGGCTATGTAGGATAAGGAATGTGCTTTGTTGCTGCCTGAGATAAATGAAAATGATGATTACATCTGTCACAATCAGAATCACAGAATGGCTGAGGTTGGAAGGGACCACAGGAGGTCATCTAGTCCAAGCTCCCTGCTCAAGTAGGGTCTCCTGGAACATGTTACTCACGGCTCTGGCCAGACAGTCTTTTAATATCTCCAGAGAGTAAGAGTCCCCAACCTCACTGTGAAACCTGTGAGTAGTCTGTCTGGGGAAGGGTCTCTGAGCATTCTTGCAGGAAAATGTGCTGGCCTGCTACAGTCTGGCAACAGTTTGGACTCTTTTCTTTCACCATCCCTCCATCAGCATTTTCAAGAGAGATTCCCACTGGGCCAGCTCAGGATATGGGGACCTATGGAGCCTAGTTGGAAGTGGGCTGAATCCCTTTCATATAACTATTATTCTTATGAGACTTCATCTTACTTTCTCCTTCTCTTACTCTGAGGCTATTCATCTCTACGAATGCAGAGAGCTTGATGGTTCAGTGCCTCCCCACTTCTCTGAGTGAATGAATCTCACTGGCCTGTCCTCCACACAGCGATAGAGAGAGTGCTATCCAACAACCTACAACTCTACTGCAGCATCAGCAGGCCCAGCTGAGTCTGGGGTAGTCATATGCCTTGTTTATATAGTGGTATGCTTTTGTTGTTGTTACATAACAATCATTAGCTGCAAGGCTGTAGAACAGAGGTTATTTGAGAGAGATGATGTCTCCCACTAGGGACTCGAGACAGAGATGATTTTCTGACTACAAAAATGTCTGTCAAATGTCTACCTCTGTCACAGGTTTTTACAGCCAGCACTTTCTTATGATTATAAATTTCTTTTAGAGAAAAATATATTCTAAGAAGCAGGTCTTAATCCTTCAAGTACTGCTACAAAGAAGCCTTAGAATAAGAGTTCCTGCAGTATAAGACTTTGGAAATATATGTGCCAGGAGTGATTAAAAAACTCTTATACTTGGAAAACAAATCTGTTTCAGTTGTGTGCATTCAGATTTGTTTAAAAGGAATCTTCTGTCCAGTCCACCTGAAAAGAGATTGACTAAATGAAGCCCAAAGATGTAAGGCTTTTAGATCTTTTTTTTACTTTGTGGACAAAGGAAGAACTGTGGGGTGGTGAGCATCAGAAAAGAGAAATAACATTGATACGTGTCTTGATTTATTGTAAAGCAGCCATATGGCAAAGTTTTTAGTTTCTGAATAGACAGCAGAATTCTCTCAGAAGTTTCCACACAGGAAATCCCTGAGGAATCCTTACAGCAAAGGGACAGGTGGCCACGAGCTGTCCCACCACACATGTTGCTGTCAGAATGGAAATACAACCATAACAGAGTTGCAGCTCTCTGCCCCACAGTAGCAATCAATTCCTGCCTGCCTCATCTGGCACCGATTTCTTTAGGAAGGAACTGCTCTTTCTGCTGTGCATTCCTGCTCTCTGGTTTGGCTTGGCTCCAGGGCAAAAAGGAATTTGTGGAAGTTGGCAGCACCTTCAGCTGCAATCACTGAGTACCTTCCTCATCTTTAGGCAATGAATTTTGTCATCTCCTTTTCTGTTGGCATAATTTCTTGATAGACAGTGAAAATTTCAGTCATCTTGTGGGTAGAACATTTTCAAGTACATTAAACAAGCTAAACTCAATTTAAATACTAACATTTATTTGGCTGCAAAAATAAGTTCCCTACACCCAATGACCTGTGCTCTATCCCACCCACAGACAGAAGCCTCACCCAAAATATAATTCATGTTCCTTGTCCTGTCAGTCTAGACAGTCTTGTTCGATCAAGGGAGGATTTGATGGTCAAAGGCAAGGCTCTCAGCAAAATTCTTTTGGCTCCCCAATGGGCAGGTCTAGGGGAGACACTCTGCTTGACCTCTGTTATGATGACACACTGGCAGATAGGCGCTCTGTAAGGCTCTGGACCTAAAGGTTTCTGAGATCAAAGTCAGTGGGTAAACTGCTGGCAAGACAGAAACTGGTGCATTTTATTGAGTTATGACAGGGTACAGGAAAATTACATTAATTAGACAAGGTTTTATTGCCGCCCACAGATTGCATGTCCCTGCTAAGATCAGGCTTCACGTCAGAAAAGGTGTAGTACAAAAGTGCATTGATAGATGGGCAGGGCCTGGAAGAGCTTGGGTCCTAACAGATGAAGATGAGAGAAAGAAAGGGTTTTTATCTCTATGCTATAGGCAGACAATGGAGGATCTCCAAAGTGCACAATGCTGCTCAGGGCCCTGAACTAGCTAATAACACTTGGTGCTACTAAACATCATCATTTGGACAGGCAAAGGCAGCGTCCTTTGACATTGCCTTGAGTTGGCACATCTCTCCTCCTGTCTTCACAGAATCATGGAATAGTGTGGGTTGGAAGGGACTTTAAAGATCATCTAGTTCCAGCCCTCCTGCCATGAGCAGGGACAACTTCCACAAGACCAGGTTGCTCAAAGCCCCATACAACGTGGCCTTGAACACTTCCAGGGATGGGGAGTCCACAACTTCTCTGGGCAGCCTGCTCCAGGGCCTCACCACCCTCACAGTAAAGAATTTCTTCCTAATATCTAAGCTCAATTTACTCTCTGTCAGTTTGAATCCATACCCCCTTGTCCTGTCACTATATGGTCTTGTAAAAAGTCTCTCTCCATCTTTCTTGTAGTCTCCCTTCAGGTAGTGAAAGGGCACAATTAGGCCACCTCTAAGCCTTCTCTTTTCCACATGAAGCAGACTTACCAGATCTGTTCTCTGTGAGCACAGTTAGATTGCTGCCAATCTAGATTGGCAATTGCACAGCCACTCTGGCTCTCCAACCCCCAGGTTTTGTCAATTTCTTGGTATCAGTTTTAGTATGGCCAAATCAACATCTGGATATACACTGGAACATCCACCCTTGGCTATGTGAACAGGCTGCAAGGACCAGGATTTAACCGTGGGTCTTCTGTCCAGTAGCTAACTGCGGTACCTAACTGAAGAGAAACTTTGAAGCTGACCTTCAGTAAAGGGCAAGTATTTCAAAGTGGAAGAGTTGGCAGAGGGCACCTAGTTGCACACATTTCACCATCTACTTGTTTTAGTCTGAGAAAGATTCAGGGTTCCTGCTGGCAATAGCTGGGCAGTAAAACTGTGGTGTTTCTTTAGTAATCACTACAATAAGAACAGGTAAATAGATTTCGTTGTTCAGTGTCATTCACCACCCCATAAGTCACTCAAAGAGTCCTGATATAGAGAGATGATGAAACAACCTTGAAAAAAAAGCTGATTTTCTGCAAAGTTTAAAATCCTTTAGGAAATTTGAGGGAATTTCCTAATTGGCCTTTTATAAGGTTCTTTTATATTCCTAAAGAATATTTTAGGTACCATCTTTCATCCGTATGTACCTCAGAGTACGTCTCCTCTGTATTGAGACTAGTTTTTACCCACAGGTTTCATGAAGGGCTTGTGATTTGTGATGCTATCTAAGGACCCTACCTTGCTGTACCTGGAAATGCTGAAAAATATTGAGGTGTCTAAGATGCACCATCCATCACTGTTGGATGGGAGTGACTACAGGCCCCTTGTTCAGCCTCTACTCTGCACCATTAACCCGAGAACCAGACAACCCCTAAGATTTCATTTACAGGACAGTCTCAGTCATGCAACGTCAAAGGGCACCAGTTAGAGGACTCCACTCATCTTTGTACTTTCTACAGCTACAGTCTGGGGCAATTAAAGAACATGACTCAGGATGTGTCTACACAATGCAGTGCAAGGCAGAGATTTTCACCTACCACTGATTCATCCCATAGTGGAAGTTCCTCTGACAAACATTCAAAAGACACACATTTGTAGTCAAAAGCAGCCTAAAAGGCCAACAGATAACTGGTGGAAATTGACAATCTGCCATTTTCCAGTGTCAAGTCTTCAGGATACTTCACTTCTCCTGCCTAACTTAATAATACCCTGAAGAAGTTTGGTTTTCAGAGAGCTCAGCAGCGGAAATCTTGAAATCGAGGCAGTCAGAACAAACACTTTTGAGAACTTGAGCAATTAAAAATAGAACTCTTCTGCTGTCTTTAGTTACAAATGATATAGCCAAACTGAAGAGTTTGGAAGAACCTGAGCCTCAGGGTTGGCTTTTCTGACAAAACACCTGTCATTTAAAAGCGTCTCCCCCATAATGAGCCCAAAATTTTATTTGGTTTGTGCTTTAAAATTCTAGTGACCTTTTCCTTGTTAGAGCCTAGTATGCCCTCCCTTTAAAAAGTAATACTAATTTCCTTGTGGAGAAGTGCATTTAACAGAACTGGGATTTTTAACACCATATCCGTTCAACTTCACTAGAGTTTAGTCAGATTCCTGCAACTGAATTTCCTCTTCTGGCTGCATTAAGGGCATTTAGCAAGCTCCAGACCAACTGTATTAGAGCAAAACCTTATTCACCCAGCACCTAAGTGCTGCTAAGGATTAAACAGGTAAATTATTAACAAGATATGGCATCTAACTTCCTCTTCACTATCAAGCTTGCTGCCTCAATACCACTGGACACAGACACATAGGAGAATGCCAGCAGCGTAGTCAAGAGTGACAGGAACAGCAGGACAGCTCAGGCACACAGAAGGTGGAACAAAGTGCTGTGCTCTGATGCTAGAAAGCAGTGGCGGATCAAATATATCATCTGGAAGTACTGAAACAGATGAAGTGTAAGGAAATAATAAAAGCCACTGGTAATGCCATGAGGCAGCAGAGCCAGTGAGTCCCATGTTGCTGATAACTTGAAGGTATTGTTACAAAGCCAAGGAAATACTTCTTTTTTTAGCTTGTTTTAGCAAGAGAGGAAATTATGACACACAGGAAAATGGTTTCACCACATGCAAAACAGTGTTAAAAAAAATCGAAAACAAACCAAGGAAATCTCATGCTTTTACACAACCGATAGAATTCAAGATAGAGTAATTTCATAATGACAGAATTTAAATCTATCTGCGCTGCTTCCTTCACTGTACTCTCTCATTCTCTGTAGGCACTATGCCATTTAAGTATATTTATGAATATTATTTATTATTTATCCAACAATACAATGTTTTACAATATTCTTAGCTTCTTATACCTGCTCTCTTCCAAATCATTTCAATATTTTCATCAAGTTTCTTGAGCCTTTGACTCCAGACTAAAATACTATGGTTCAAATGAGCAAAAACATTTAGTTTATTATAGCTCCCACTGCTGACTCAGGATTCCCAGCCCCAAATCAAATCAGGCCTTCTATTTATGATATTGAATTCTGCTGATTTTACACTGTGAACAGCCAATCCTTTGGAAAACTTCTTTAGCCCTGTCACCTTTCTTGAATTATAGCCTGTATTTTGGTAACAGGAGTACAGCTGTGTATTTCCCTTAAGTGAATATCACGTACGTTACAAGCACTACACATCTCTGTAGTACAAGTCTATAGATTTCCTTATCTAATATATCCATAAATGCCTCATCTGAACACCCCATCAGTCATGATTTTATGGCTTCTTCCACATCACTGCTCAGACTATGAAACAGCATACACCCAAGAACTGAGCCTAAGCTACACACCCAGACTGCATAATCCCTTGTTTATAGTTACCCACTGGGGTTTAGCAAATAATTCAGCTGGGAAAGAAACTCCTCAAGAATTAAAACATTCTCACAAAAACGTTTGGCACAGTGAATAGGATGTGGCTTTTCTAGAGAATTGCATTAACTTCCAACTGTACTGGCTGCCAGGTAGAGACCATGTAAAAATATTTTTACTTACAAGGTTTACTCAGGTACTTACAGCACGTGAATGGCCACACACAGGTATCTTAGATGTCAGTACTACAGAAGCAGGGAGTCTCTTTGAAAACATCCTCCGACATCTCTACAGCCTAAGGCATCGGCAAGTTTTTAATTAAAGGACCACAGCACAGTTCGACCACAGCCATCATGTGCAGCATTGGGATTATCAAGGCATTGGTGCAGACAGGCCTTAATAGTTGCCCCCTTCTCATACTTTTAGCCTTGCTTCATTTTAGACAGCCTTCTCAGTGTCTGGTGGTCTCTGGAAATAGCAGAGGTGACAAAAATGAGCAGCAATAGCACCAAACAAGATTGAAGACATTACTGTCTTTCTTCTGTTATTGCCCACAATTCTGGTCACAGGGTGTTTAACTCCATGAGTTTTGCTTCAATCTAGTGCAGAGAGAGAATTATTTGTGAAATCCAGCCCTAAAGTTTGGAGGAATAGGAAGAAAGGACTGTGCCTAAAGATATGTACAAGTGCAGAAAAAAAATGGTTTGCCAAACACTGTGGAGGTTTAGCCTCAGTTTCATAGAATTCCAAGTCTGGAGTCTGCAAAACGTCCAAGAATGCTCAAAAGCATCTGAGGCCTTGGCTAGGCTAACTGAGAAAAATAGGGCAAAACATAGGCCTGCCAGAAGATGTTCTTAAAACTCTTATTGAACTGGTCTGAAAGATGGAAGATTGGATCTGATCTTACCAATCTCAGGAAATCAATCAAAAGCCAAAGACCATGGTAGCTGTATATTTGACTTAACAAAAAAGCCCAAGAATTTCAGACCTGTGCAAACCTAATACAAACATCAAAATCTAGAGGGATAACTGAAACAATTCTTTTCTCATTTTCCTCATTTTGTCTGCAGATATTAAATCAGTTGACAGCTTTGTACAGCTATCAAGATGAAGTGGCTTGCAATGAAGAAGTAATTCCACAGGTTCACAAACAGGAACAGATGCTGGACCCCAGCCAGTTACGTGCCAGGCCATGTTGTCAAAGTGCACATCAAAGCTCATTCTTTTAACACCCGGTATTGTGAAACTGAAGTTTGGTCTCAAGGAAGAAATCAATGCCATCAGCTTGCTCAACCACTGAATTTCCCACTTATCAAAATCAGACCAGACATGAGAAACCAAACTAAAGAGCAACTCTGGCACAAACAGAAAATCACTATGGCATTGCTGCAGGATGCCCTGGTTGTGTAGGCCCCACAGGGGACTGTGTAAAAGGTAAAACCATTTCAACCTGGAGAATCTCTTCCTGTGAGGAGACAGGTGGTGTGGCACACAGGGGACCTGCCCACCATGGGCTCCATCCATGTACCAGCCTCTTCTTTTTCCCTGTCAGTGGGGCACCACACCACAGCTCCCAGCTGGCTGCAGCTCAGGCCCCTCATGCACCGGCTCTGACCCCCTCTGACCCCCGGGCCCAGGGAGGGGAGCTGGGCCAGGGAGGGGAGCTGGGCCAGAGAGGGGAGCCATGCCCAGGGAGGGGAGCCAGCCCCAGAGAGGGGAGCTGGGCCAGAGAGGGGAGCCAGGCCAGAGAGGGGAGCCATGCCCAGGGAGGGGAGCCAGCCCCAGAGAGGGGAGCCAGGCCCAGAGAGGGAAGCTGGGCCCAGGGAGGGGAACTGGGCCAGGGAGGGGAGCCAGGCCAGAGAGGGGAGCCATGCCCAGGGAGGGGAGCCAGGCATGGTGAGGGGAGCCAGGCATGGATGCAGCAGAGGCTCCGTGGGCAGCCAGGACCCAGCCTTCAGCTGGGCAGGGCTGGGCTGCTTCAAGGCCAGAGATTGGCCCTAGGCTGGGTTGCTTTTTAGTTCGGGTTTTAAGTACCAAAATCAACTCCTTGCTTCTGTTACCACCTGTAAGCACCAGCTTCTGTTACTGTACTCTGGCACACACCTCAGCGCGCTGGCAGGAGGAGGCAATGTCCTGAGCAAGGCCAGCTGTCCCCGTGGCTTACAATGGTGGCTCCCAGAGTGACTGACCATCCTCTCTCCTAAAGCACATCATCATTGCCTACAAAACCAGGATCCCAAATCCAAATCCCAGCAGCACCTCAGCTGCTTGCCTTAAGGAGAAAAGCCTCACCCTTCACTGCACTTTCTAACGCACAGTTTTTCCTTTCCTCCATGGCTGTCACAGTGCAATGTGGTTGCCTTCATGCCTTAAGGGCTGTGATCTTCTCGTGTGCCCACAGCCTCCATCACTGCCACTGTTTCACTTTGGTGAAACCTGGGTGCTTTACACATCGTGTGAGTGCTGCAATCCCTGAGCTAACCGGATAATTTCACTCACATTTTTCTTCTACAGACTTGCTCATTTCCTGTGAAGAATTAAATACCCCCAATCCAGAAATCTAGGCTGACTCCCATGGAATACAGGAGACCGAGGTTCAAGAACTCACCCTTCACCCTCACTTGAGATAAAGGAAAGGCCAGGTTTCCTTTCCAGTCTGTGACGTCTGGCAAGCCCTATCATCTCATACTGTTCCACCCTGAAAAACAGGAACAAAGTGGCAGCTCTAAAACCTAAGCTTGAGGAGAAAAAATCAGAAATAAGGGGAAACCCTGTGTGGTTTCACTGAGTGAAACCAACCACAGTAATTCATTGCACCTGGTCCCTTGAGCACAGTGGTTTTGAGACCTGTTTCTGGATTTCCGCATGCAAAAATAGCCCAGAGCAACATTTTACAGCCCATGGCTGCTTAAAAGATTTTTCTAAGTATATTATTGTATTATTTTCTTAATTTTATTTCTCTTCTGGATTTACATGTTAACATAAAGAAACAGAAGAACTGTGGGATAAAACAAAAGTAATTTTCACAGTAAAATCTTAACTTATTAGTATGCTTAATTTTTATTAATTTTTTTTCCTGAAGCTTTTCTCACAGATTATCCTCTGCTGTAATTCTATAGCAGGCCTGGAATAAAGGGAACTTGCCAGGACTTGGGGGTGTCATGCACTCCATCTCTAAAAAGCTTATTCAAAACTACAGGGAAGATTTATGGGTTTGTTTTTCTTCTAAGCTCTGTACTTAAAACATTATCAGTGAGAAGGAAATTGCCTCTGCTTCTGTTTCCAAGCTTTACTTGGATGTTTCTCTAACCCTGCTGATTCTCTCATTTTGATCCTGGTCTTAAAAGACACTGTATCCATAAAGTGAAAATTGTCAAATGAAGTGAGTATTTTTGACTTAAAACAAAAACAAAAAATAACCAAACAACCCCTCCCTGCCCCACCTCAAAAAAAAACCAAACCAAAACAAAAGGAGCAAATAATTCTACTTCTTTGAAAATCTGATACCATAATCCAATGATGACCTGGAAGCTTAGAGCTTAGGGCACTGAAGAAAAAGCAGAGTTGTGAGCTTTGTGATTATTAAGCCATCACATGATTACTTCTGAAGTAGAGCACAAAATTTTGACACAGTTTTAAGTCCTGCTGATGGCACAGATGCACTGTGTAGTATCCAGGTAAATCTCATCTTCTCTCTTGTCTGGTTTGGCTATCAGAGAAAGGTCTGTCTGCTCTGTAAGTTGTTATTTCTGACTAAGGCACATTTATAGACACTTCTGCATGCATTGCTGAATGCAGGTGTGAAGAAAAGCTCATTTCAGGATGGGTATATACTCCTAATTATATTTTTAAATCTTTGTAATGGGGGGATGGTCAAACGCAAGAATCAGTGAGGAACGCAGACATGTTGTGGTGTTTCCTTCTTGATTGGACAAGGCCCAGACCAACCTAATATAATTTTGGAGTTATTTAGACTTTAAGCAGGGTGTAAACCAGGTAACTTCCAGAGCTTCCTTCTTCTTTTGATAATTCTGCAATTTGTATGCATTGCCATGGGCCTGCCCAGCTGGGGAATCTTGACTGATATAATTCCAGATGAATCAAGACACTGTCATAATTTTACTCGTACAATTACACACATAGGTATGCTATCCTGAAATAAGGGTAGAATATTCTGATATTATTGATCTGCTTTGCAAACTGTAGTATTATTGTTCAGTTTTCTTATGCACAAGAAAAGAGAGAACAAAGATTGTATGTGGCAGATATATCTGTTCTCAATGAGGCATCACTGCAGGTGTCTAGTGAAAGAGTTTTCCAGCTCTGCATTTTAAAGCAGTTGTAAGGACAATTTATTTTATCTTTCTGAATCATGTTAATAGCTACTTATATCCTTGCTCTTATGATTATATAGTGATGCCTATCAAGATCTGGGTATCTAATAAATCACTGACTTGATTGCAATGGCCTTGGCATCCTTGTTTCCAAGACCTATTTGTTTCCTTGGTCTGAAGATCATTTCCCAGCCCACATCCTCCATTCAGGCTCTTTCTTTCAGCAGTGAGATGCTACTTTGCCAACCCCTTCTGTCTACTAAATGCTGAAATAACATATCCAGTGGCTTTTCTCTTGGGTCAATATCCACTGCTGTGGAGGCCCTCTTTCACCACAGATTATATAATATTTAAAGGTCGAAAGATAATTCCTTAATCTAGATCTTAAAAGCAATTTATATGCATGTGTTCTTTTTGATAAATAACATTTCAATTTACAGCATCATGACAGTTGACTTTCTTCATCTTTTACCTATATGTGTTTGATTTTAGGATTTATTGTCTAACAGAGAAGCTTAGAGAAAATGTGTAAAGTTTGAATTTTGACCAGCAGAACCCAAACTGAAATATTCTGTCTTGATCAAAATTCAGTTATGTTTTCTAGAATGTCACACTTTGAGTGAACTCACTATGTTAGAAAATGCTATCCAACTGTCTTTGGTTTCTGAAAATGGAAATCACAATCATTCACTTTAAAAAAATTGTCAGTCAAGATCAGCTATATGTCCTAAACTTTGTTCACACAAGTTTTTATGTGTATATAAGCATGCAAACACACCCAAGTTTCACCTGGGGTACTAAATGCCTTGCTGATAAGGAACCCTGTGTTCCTCAAGACACATGAGCCTTGCTCCCCTGCATAGCTTAAAATTCAAGTCCTCTTGTGTAAATACAGTTCACTCCAAAGCAAACAACAGAATTACTCTACTCTGAACCCATCAGTGACACGAGCGAGTTCCATTTCAGTTTTGTTCATTTCAGGTGTAGAACTTTCAGAACAAAGTAGAAGTAGCAATGCATTTCACAACCTTCATATTTTGCTAGGATCCAGAGTGGATTTGGTTCATGATCTGGGGACAGACTGAGCAACAGGTTAACTTCCTGTTTCTCTGATTTTGAAAGTAGCAGGAGCTGCTGGACTGAGACTTTTCTTAGCTGAACTCAGTCACTTTTCAGTGATTTTTTCCGTAGAGTGGGCAGGGAGGTATCTGTGATCTAGGTAATGGAGAGTAGTGCATAGATCCAGTAGTCATGGGGAGTGTTGGATTTAGATCAGAAAAGGCCATATGAATAGATTTTGACACGTTTCTTAATTTTAAAATAATTTATAATTGTACATCTCTAAATATTCACATAAAACCAAAATTGTACTAGAATTTTTTGTGAAGCAACTGTAGTAACAAGTTATAATAGCTTAATTGCAGGAACCATTTGATATTCAGAGGGCTCTCTCACAGAAGGGACTGTAAGAAGTTACCATACCTTAGGACTGTAACCTGAGAGGAAGCAGATTTATCCAGAAGACAAGGGATGGGAGAAGGCATCCTTTGTGGAATGACCAGGAAGAGTTAAGAGGCTTGCAGGATTACTCAGTTCATGAGGAGCTGGGTTGGAAGGCAAAGAACTGCACGAATTCATTTGGGATCTGTAGCCAAAATAATCAACTAGACACAGACAGCTGTTTAAAATCGTGTTCAAGTAAGTGAAAGGCTTGCTGAAGTCAGAGTGGTGATGACAGGAGAGACAATGTGGGCTTCATCAGCACCAAGGGAGTATGCAGTGGTGAGCTGAAAATTCAGACTTCAGCATTCATTAAGCCAAGCCTGAGACTGCTAATTTTAGACTCAGCTGCTGCTGTAATACAAGTTATATTTAAAGAATGAGCCAGGAGCCCCTTCTATTTAGACCACAGTGAGCTAGGATCAGCACCACCAGCTTTGACAGTAGAATACTGAAATTGAAACAGTGCAACAGTGGAATAAGACTCTTGTCCCTGTAGGTAACTTGGATTTACAAACCTATGGACAGAAATAGAGCAGCACTCTGTCTCTGAAAGAAAGTGCTGCTGGGGTATGGTCTCTGCTCCACAAGTTTGTTGTGTACTATAGATGCAATAATAAATGTAAAATATATAAAGGTGCAGATATGAAATTACTGAAGTCCAGTGAACCACAGTTGCTTAGATTATCACTGAACCAAAAAACCCCCCAACATTACATAAAGAAGGCATTTAAAGAGATAAATATCATCTATTTCCTCCTGCCAGAGATCTACTCCCAAAACATACATTCAAAATTGTCTTTTATACCTTATCTATTATTAAGAGACAGACTTGGAAAACATCTGGGCTTTTATGAACTGATTTAGTAATCTCATTATTGCAAGGGGAGCCCCCAAAATTGAGAAGATTTTTACCTATGACAGACATTACTTTCTTCAAATATCCGCTGGAATACCAGCAAACCCTCTTTATCACATTAATTGGGAGGAATGTTAAGATCTTTACCTCACTATGCTAGAAATAAAGTATATTGAGATATGTTTTAGCTGAAAGATAAGAAAGGCTTTACTAGTTCCAGATTTAAGTATACATTATCCATATAATACACATTTGTAAGCACTGAACAAACTCATGAACGTTACCTTGAAAATCAATTTCTTTTAGATCACAGTACAAGAGCACTATTTGCCCTCAGGAATTTTGTCCTTAAGCAGCTGACAACAGAAAATACTGGCCAAGAAGCTGCTATCTTTTTATTTCTATTATCTCTGCATTGTTCAAACCATAAGAAAGAGAATGAAATTTGAATCTGGCATCTGTGCTCTAGTAAAAATGCTACATTTCATTTCCAAAATTATTACAGCTTTCAGACCAGGAAAGAGACAGCTTGAATTTCAAATTGAAGCTTCAGTTTGGAGACCCAGCAGTTAAAAAAACCAGCCTCAGCTTGTCCTCAAGAGAACGCAAACACTTTACTCATCAAGAAAATATCCAGTTATAACAGACATTTTTTGTGTCCTATCAGCCTATCAAAGCATGTTACTCAACAGAACAAAAGTGACATAATCACACTTCTGTATAATCTAAGTTTATCTGTTTATAGATTATGGGTGCTGTTTGTTTGTTTTATGACTCCTTGGTGGATGTTTTTCAGAGTATTGACTTCAATGTAGCTCCAACAGGAAGCCAGCATAGAGAGATTTCTGTAAAAATGGGAAGTCTGTCAGTGCCTTCTCACCCACAACGTCAGTAAGGGCAATATAGAACCAGAGGTCAGTGGGAGTTCCAGAAGCAGTGACAGAGGTAATACATGCTCCAAAAACTGACTTGGTCCTATTTTAGGGCAGAGGAAGAAATCGTTAGGTGAATAGATACAGGGGGATCTTTCACTCACACAAATCATATCAATTAAACTGAAATTGACACCAAAAACCCCCAGTGCAGTTAAATTTGTGCAAAGCCCAATGAGATACAGTGATACTGTCTGAAAATCAGATAAAGATCTTTAGTTTTTATATGCAAATTTACAGAACCCAATGTATTCTAAATTAAGGGAATCTGCACAGAATTCTGGCATTTAAGAGCAGACATTAAGTTAATTAATTTAATATTTCTTCCAGATATGGCCTCAGATAGAATAAGCCCTGAGGTGAACATGTGCTACAAGCACATCCTAACAAGACAGCAGCATTTCAGATCAGGCCTCTCTGCTTCGTGCTAGGTAGCAGTGTAGCAGTCTCCTGTAGTGACACTGTGGGGCTCAACTGGCCTCAAACTGATGCCTTAGGAGAAAGAGGTTTTGTGTCATTTCCCCCATTCTTTAAGCTTTTCAAGCCCCCTGGCTTTCGACTGATTACAACACCACAGACTGAGCATTAGCTACATGGTGAATTGCAATTGCTATTCATCAGAGAACACTTGGATTCAAGAAAATGGGAGGAACCAGATTTAGGTACTTGAGGACAATTACATGAGTTAGAGTAACTGTGTAGCAAAAGCTGCACTAGACAGCCCTCACTAGAATGGGTGAACTGCTGAGTTTGCTTCTTTTATTATTTGATTTCTCTTGTTTGGGATTTTTTTTTTTTTGTTATTATCTTCATTGTGCTGTCCCTCTGCATGCATATCAGGCTGATTCTGTCTCTTGGGAAACATAACTTTACACTTCAAAAATTAAGAGAGTCTCTTGAAGAGCCCCCTTCTGACCACCAGCCAGATATAAAGTTGTATGGAGGATTATCTGTCCTTTTGAGGGTGTTCCATGTCACACTGATCGTTGACAAGCCCTATTATTGGCATCTTCTGCTGCAGATTTTATGTGGGAAATCTCTTGTAACGCCTAAAGGCAATTAGTCCCCATGAGCAGCCCCAGTGTACCTTGTCAACAGGCAGCAGGTGAGGTTTCTAATGCTGGCTGCAGACGGGGTGAAATCTGCTGTCAGAATGAAACACAGCAGTACAGAGCACTACCAAGCCAGCCATAGGCACTAGCAACCAAATGTGCATCACTCGTATCCTGGACTTAAGGCAGAAGTAAAACATAAATTGTTGGTGAGATTGCTTGCAAATGGCCTTCCTTAGAAGAAGGAATTAGATAGAATTGTAGCTTCACTGTAATAGAAATTAAGAGCTGATGTTGCTTTTCTTCCTCAGGTTGCTGTGCAGTCCAGCCCAATATTTTTATACAAAGGCAGTGTCTCCCAGGTGCCTCTCAGAGATACAAAGCATGCAAGTAGAGGAGAGAAATAGTAGGCCTGCAAAGTGATCAGTTTGACTGTCAGGAATGTGGAATACTGTCACATCTCAGTGGAATAAAATGACAAATTACTTCCTTGTCATCCATGTGGAAAAGAGGTTGTTAATATTTGTCCCTCGCTGGAAAGCCTTAATCCATACTTTAGTTCACCTTTCACAGACAACCTGAGATGGCAGTAAACAGGAACGACAGAAAAGTCACAGGAAAGGTCACACTGCATGTCTGGAGGGGTGTTCATGGTGCTGCAGGGCCTCACATTTGCTGTGGGTGAGGAGGGGTCAAAGAATGTGTGAATGAATGGGTGGGTTTATCAAAGAGCTGCTTTCTGTCCAAGAGAAATTCATATCTTGTCAGAATTGTACAGAGCAGCACCAGATTCAGGGCAAATCCCTGGTCTGCAGAAAGCAAGCATGTGAGTACATGGAGGGCCCCCTGCTCCCCACTGCAGTGTTAAGCACATCTATTGCCCACATCACCACCTGCTGGACCAGCATCTCAGGTGGTAAAGGGATTCATTCAGCCCTGCTGAAAACACGGTGTGCACAATGCATCTGTATCTAGTGGTCACTTGCATTCTCCCCCTCCCACTGAGCTCTTCTCAACTGAACTGGGAAGTGTGGTCAAGGGTTTTGTGCAGGGGATGAGTCCCTTTTTTCTCTAAATCACAGAAATCCTCTTCCCTGTTTACTGGCTGGCAAAAGTACACACATTTTCCTAGGAAAAGATTTGCACTGGAGAGGGGTTATTACCAGTCAACTAAGCATCTGCCCTCTTGCTTGGGAGGGGTTTGTGTGGGGCATGAGCTTGTGGCAGAAGGCAGGACCAGGCCCATTGTCAACACATCAGTTAACATTTAACTCGAAATATTTTTGTGTTTCTTCTTAGCTTCCCTTGATCTGCCCCTATTTCTCTTGTTTCTGTAAGTTGCCTCCTTAGTTAATGAGTAGGGCAAAAAGGAGTTGGAAATTCCAGACTTAGTTTATGAAAGCTCAATGATCTTAATTACCAGAATAGAATTGCAAAGAGAAAGGGGTTGCAAGTAAGACATCACTTTTAGAGAAAGCCCCAATCCCAGACACATCCTCCTTTTAGTTTAAAAAAAAAAAAAAAATAGACCCGTCGTCTGGGGTTTCCAGGAAGTCCAAGGAAACCCTGTACACTTTGTGAAACTCCTTTGACTCTCACCACTCATGAAATCCAAGTGCAGTAGGAATTTGTCTGCATTTGAGCTACTTGTTGCAGAGCCCAGTGCAAGAAATGCTGCAAAAGAACAGAATGGTAAAGGACCAAGTGGCAGTGGGAATTATTCTCCTGCTTTTTCTGGGCTGCCAGTAATCAAAAGAGACTTCATGGAAGCCCAGAAAATTATCCTTTATTTTTAAGCAGGAGCAATATGGTATCAGTAATATTTCAGCAAGTTCCTGAATTATGCCCATGACAATTTGACTGTTGTGAGTAAATTGGAATCTTGTTATCTGCTCTGCTGACTGCTAGTTTCAGAAAGGAAGAAAATTCAGTCGGAATGAGAAATCTCACTTAGACTAGCAATGAAAGCTGGGCAGGAGTTTTAAAATGGAAAAAGTTGTTTTGCTATCTATGTCAGAAAAAAATCCCTTTAAATTTCCGGATTTCTTTAATGTACAAGAGCAGCAACAAAAATTTGCAAAATCACATCAGTTTCTCTAGCAAACAGGCACGGGTATCTAAGAAAGTGACACAGAGTATGAGTATTCAGTTCATAGGTGCTTGTCTCAAGGCAGATTACTCAGGGAACATGATACATGGTTGAACAGATTTTTATAATCGCCTCCACCCTCTTGTCAATATATTCACCTGCTTCACCATGGGTCATCCCCATTTTCTCCTTGCTCAGTACAGCTGGTGGATTACTATGTAAACTACACCACAAAGAAGACTTGACTCTGTCTTCTATCATGGGAACCCTCTGGCACTTACAATACACTTTAATTTTAATCTGTATTTCAGTGCTGAATACCACAGGGTAAGTAGCACACTACTGAATGTAGTTTAATTCAAGAATCTTAGCTGTTACTGATACATATCCTTTCTTCACTTTTAGAATGTGTTTTAGATGTGGAATGTTATACAATTGAATCATGTCCTTTTTTAAAAGAAATAATTTAAATTTGTGGTTGCCTAGTTCTCCTCTAGCTTCTGTCTGAGAAAGAAACCTGGAACACATGGATTTCTAATGGCACAACTGAATAGAAGAGATCTGGTCAAATAACCACAATAGTTATAAAACTCTTTTGACTCTGAATATACCTACAGTAACCTGTGCTTTAGAATTTGCCTGATGTATAACTGTTTAAAGTTAGCACTGAATAGAGATAAGTGGCAACTTGTCATGGCTTTCCCTTACTCGTGGAAGAAATCCAAGAAGGATTTCTCGTGAGGAAAACTTTCTTACTCTGTCTTTACATATTTTTTTTCTTTCCTTAGCCTGAGCTCAGTCTGCTTTCCAGTTGCTTGCTGCATTTCATTGCATCATTTCACAGTAAATTGATTGTGATATTTGCTCCTAATGTCCATAGTTTTCTGAATGTCATTCCTTGGATTTTGAGCAGTGCAGACATTTCTTTTGCTGCACTCACTTAAGGACGGATTCTCTATACTGTGGCAAGTACAATAAGGATAATAAAGGAGGGAGCACCGCAGAGTTTGGAATTGAACCCTGCCTCCAGACACTGGGGACCATCCCTTTCCTATGCTTCCCTATGCAAAACACCCAAAGAGCAGAGCCCCTCACACTGTGATCTGTGGTGGGATTTTGGTCTTGTGTCAACTCATCTCTGCAGGACTTTGTAGTACACAAGGACTGTGCATTTGTAACTGCTTTTGTTTTACAGCATTTTCAGGGTAAATTAGAAGAGCAGAATGAAATGAAAGCTTTGTGTCATGAGAGATTTGCAGGGGTTAAAGGAAATAAGTAGCCTTCCAACAAGTAACTGAGTTACACAGTACACTGTCTTACTGGCATTTACACTTTGCTTTGCAGCAGTGGGGATAATAATGCTATGAGCAAGTTAATAGAAAGTCTTTGCTATTATCCTGGTGTTGTCCGAGCTGAGATGCACCCAACCATCCCCCTGCAGCCCTCTGTGTCCAGAACTCCTCTCATTCCAGTTCACTGGGATAGAGAGCAGAGGAGCCTTCTTCCCTTTGACTCACCCTCAGAGCTTTGCCATGAATGAGTCATTTCCATATGGGAAGAGAAAATCCATATGGGAAGAGAAACATGGGTGAAACCCTGGGTCTATTCAGTTATTCAGTGAAAAACCCAGAGGCATAAACTGAGGTCCCAACACTCTTTCTTAAACAGTTTTTGAGTAACCAATTCCACAAGAGCTTCACTCTATTTTTTTCTTGATAGGATCAAGCCAAGACCAAGAGGTGGCTTGAGGACATGGGATCCTGAAACAGGTAACTGCATGTCATTAGTGCTGATAACCATCCAAGGCAGATTTTGGACATTCTGGTTCCTCTTCCTCACTTTAATGTGTTGTATTTCAGCTTACCTCACCAGATGTGATTTTAACAATAACTCAAGGCCATTCTGTGACTGGACCCAGCCTTGCAATGTCAGCCAGGGAATGTGGATAAGAACCAAGCATGACACTCCAACGGAGGGAACAGGTCCTGATGGAGACTATCCTGATGGAAGTAAGTGCTTGGTTGTGGCCTTGGTTTTTTTCCTTTTTTTAAGACAGCTTGACTACCTTTATTCGTCTTTCTTTGAAAAAGAAAAGAGATTCATGATGCCCTTTGAAATGTATTGGGTTTGTTCCATGCTGGCACCTGTCTTTGACTTTTCACCATATCAGACAGGAGTGAATTAAATGGGCTTGCCCCTCATAGATTGGATATCTTTATCGGTGCATGGGAGTAAAAGGAAGCTAATTTATATCATGCTTAAGGCCTCATAGAGAATGTATTGACATGGAACAGATAATTTTTCAGGAGAGGGCTTCTGGCCAAATTACACTGATACCAGTTTATGGCAACAAATGTAATGATTACTGCACTGGCACAAGATAAAGTTCACACTAACTAGTTACAAAATCAAGTCTGAAATTGAAGAATATTTTTAAAAGGCTTGTCCTCTGATACCTGTGATTTAAAAACTGGAATCTAACGTGGTCACAGTATCAAATACTCCATGGTTCCATCTCTATGTGTTTGAACCACTATCCTTACCCCAGCAGATCCATTTAGGGGGATCAGTCTGCAGTCATGCAGCTTCCTGTAATTATCCCAAGACCGAAAGGTCAGCTACTGTCAGAGACAGTAAGCAGATTAGAACAGTATTAGTTGGGATTGTTGCTAAATAAATTTCTGCATTTTTACTGTTTTGATAATAATAGTTAAAATTGCCTATTGGAAGAAGAAATGAAATATTTTTTATTTGGATTAACACAAATTATAATACAGTTTATAAATATTTTGTTGTATAATATAAATTATAATGTTTTGCTTTTTGAATTGACACAGACCATATCACTTTAAATGTGACTTACATTTTCTTGACAACCTAAATCAATGACTGAATGTTAGATGCTATGTGTGGAGCCCTACTTTACCATACAGAAATGGTCATTCATTTTCTTTTGATTCTTTCTCATAGTCAGATGGGAGGCTGACTTTAGCTGCCCTGGTGAAATGTTATTTTGATCTTAGCCCACATGAAGCAAAAAAAGCCCTAGTAATGCAAAATCTGATTTCATATTGAACCAATCAAACTGAAGCAATACAAATCCTAAAGAAATACTGCAAGTCTCTGAGTATCAAAAAACTTCCTTCCTTTTCATAATGTCAAATATAAATATTTTGAAGGAAAATATCAGCATTGCTTTCTATTTCCTCCATTTTGAGACAAACCAAATTTTTGAAAGTTTAGAAATATCCTTATGCCAGGAATTTACTCATCTTGAAACCAAAATATTTATGAAAAAAATTTATCCCACAAGAGAAAGTGTATGGCAGACTGCATTCTTTTCTTTTGAGGAAAGTGGAAACTGAACATGGATCAGTGTGGCAGTATCTGGAGTTATTTTCCCTTTTAAGAGTCCTACATCTTTAATTGTGATCCCAAAATAACTCTTCCTGAGAGAAGAAGTATATTTGCTTTTTTCTCAAGCTCACATTCTACTTCAGATAATTACACTGATTAACCATTGCAATGTGAAGTCCAAACACCCTTTGCTTTGTTTCTTTACACTGATAATGATGCTCTTAATTTCTTCCAGAGTTGTGTTTCACTTCAGTTTTAGATGATACCTAATAAGTTATCAGAAGATTCAACCTTTTTTTTTTTTTTCCACTTTGCAGAAGGTTATTTTATCTACCAAGAAGCAAGTAATCTGATCCCCTATGGCACTAATAGGCTGGAGAGCCCAGATACTGTAGTTTCTGGAAAGATATGCATAGACTTCTGGTACTACATGTTTGGATCAGAAGAGATGAATGAGCTGAAAGTGCTTATCCAAGATGGCACACAGGAGTCTGTAATGTGGTATCGTAAGGGAAACCAGAGTTCTTTGTGGACCTATGGTGCCATCACTCACACTTTTCCAACACAGAGAAAGATAAAGGTAATATATTTGCAGAATATATTTCTTTGTGCAGTGTCAGCACTTGTTCTCCCCTTGCAGGCTGCAAAATGTTGTGCATGTAAGCTAGAAAATATAACCAAGACATGCTTGGTTTTTATTTTGTTAATAGAATGGTCTCATGATTTCTGTCAATGAACTGAGGGAAGAAATTAACAACCTCCCAGTTTCACCTGTGTTGTTAGTTAAGGGATAAAATTCTGTTTAGTTTTCTCTCTTTTTCCTTCCTTTCCTCCTTAATTTTATCATGAAGTCAAGGACTTCAGACCTCTTAATTAAATGCAGGGTTATCCGCTGTGAGTTTCAAGGTTTGAACTTTGGGATGGTGCCTGTATTGCACTCCTCTGTAGACTCCAGACCACTAATTCTCATAAATCATTTATAAGTCAGAGAAATAGAGGATGATGTTTCATGCAGTCCTCACCTTATTACAGAATATATGTTCCTTTAACTGAGGGAAGCTAAGAAAACTGTTATAACCTCATCTTGTTGATTGCTCTTTTTAGCAGTAAAGCAGAGATATTAATTTGAAAACCTGCTAAGAGGAATGGTCTTGTGTTTGCCTAAACATCTCTGATGCAGGGATCACTTTGTGTCCTGCCTAGGTGATTTTTGAGGCTGTCCGAGGACTGACAGAGTATGGGGATACAGCACTGGACAATGTGAGAGTAAGGGATGGACCCTGTGGTAAGTCTGTGTTTGCACCTGAGTCAATGCCACTTCCTCATCTCTGTTTAAGCTGCTGACCATCACTCTATTCCATATACAATGTAGAAACCCCTCAGAACTTCAAACCACAAAAGAGAAAGGGCAAAAACTTTACACCTCACTTCATTTAAATGTTACGTCTTTTGCTGTAATTTCTTCCTAAATCTTTCCTCATCACCTCAAACATCCAAGACAAGCTATCCCTTTCTCTGCAAATGTGACCTTTTTCACCAGGTCCAGCAAAATTTACCTTCACTTCTAAGTCTGAAGTGCATCTCTAAACCTAGACAAGGCTATGCACATTGATCTTGAATTCCAGATTAAACAGTCTAATTGGCATTTGACAGTTGAATTTGCAGTTCATGCAAGCTCAATTAATACACAGTATGACCATATGTCACAAAAAGAAATAACAATGAGTCAATAACACTGAGTGGCACTACCAGCTTTGACTACGAATCAGCAATTTGAGCTTGATCTCTGACCCTGTAACAGATCAGCCAAGACTGGCACAAACTGCATGGCTGGAATCCATTTTTACTGACAAGTATGCAGGACCTACCAAATGTGAATAGAACAAGAAATTTGCTGAAAAACTTACAGAAAGTGTCATTAGGTCTTAATAGGTATTTGTTCTCTGTGAAATACTACTCATATAATGGCATAACATGTTTCAAATTTACACTACCTGTGACAAAGATTTCCTTTCAGGTCCACATCCTCTGATCATATGATTTTACTTAAAATTCCGTGAAAAAGACTTGGGTCCTTATTTTGTTTGAGGGTTAGGGAGAGCCAGTTCTTCATTTTCCCAGTTGCATTAGCACATGATTCAGCCACCGGAGGGTGCACAAAGGTAACTCCGAGAGACAAGTTTCTCTGTTCATCTCACTCTCACACCTGCCAACACTCACTGACAGCACGACCTTCATGTGTCTTAACATACACCAGAGGGAGTCACACATCCAATTGTAACTACACTTCCAGCTCCCCAGAGGAGCCTGAGTTCAGTCACTGTGATCAAACTAACAATCAGATGAGCTTTCCTAAGAGCTAAAAAGGCCGCTACATCTCAGATTCTAAACACAGGCAGTTCTACTCGTTTCACTGAAGAACTTCTATCTTTATGCTGGTGAAGAGTAAGTGAAAATTCCTGTATGTTGGTGAGTAAGTAGTGTTCACCCTGTAATGTTAAAGCACTGTATTGCTTTGTCTTTTCCACTAACAGAAGCTGTCCCTACACCTACACCAACACCTACACCAACAGAACCTACACCACCTCCAGTGACAGGTAATTTTAGCCAATTGCATATACTACTCAACGGGTTGTAGGACACTTACAGTTTTTACTAAAGGTACTACTTCTTCAGTTCATTTCTATGGGTGTTTGTCTATGATGTTGCTTTATGCCACTCAAATCAGCCTTTTCTGCTTCAGTTCTTCCCCATATAATCTATAAAATGAGAGTGACTGTGCAGTGGGAAAACACAAGGAGATGGGCTTTTTGGATGTATCTGTATGTTAATGAGAACTCATTCCTTTTTCCTGTCTCCAGAAGCTATTTGCAGTATACACGGGGATCCTCACTACAACACCTTTGACAAGCAGCGTCATGACTTCATGGGCACCTGCACCTACACCCTCTCCAAGCTGTGTGAGAGCAACAGCTCCCTGCCCTACTTCAACGTGGAAGCGGCCAATGAGCGCAGGGGAGGCAACACCCGTGTGTCCTATGTCCAGTACGTGGATATTGATGTCTATGGCTACAGGATCAACCTCGGACAAAAAAGAGCTGTTAAGGTAAGGTTGGAGCCCACTGTCTCCCATTCATAACTCATAGCATGAATGAAGAACTTGTTGTACAGTGACTATAGATTTCCAGCATCCATAGAGTAGTATTTAGTCAAATATTTAGGAGCAGGAGTAATGTGGCGTTCTTAAACATGGGAATGTCAAAACTGAAAGCATAGGGTAAAATTCTGTGCTCTGTTGTTGAGAGGTGGACTGGGAGCTGACACTCTAAATGGGGTTCGTGAGCTAGACTGTGTTTCTAACCTGCTCCCCATGCTCGATTTTTGCACGTAACAGGGAACAAAGAAGCTCTGAATTAGCTGAGTTCATGCTGGTAGTCATTTCCCAGTCCTGTGTAGTAGCTTGTAATGCTGAACACTTCTCTCTGATTTCTACTTATTCCACTTCCCTGTTAATTTCATTTAATACTTGGCCTTTGCCATAAAGCACAGCCAGGTGGGAGTCCTGGAGTGACAATCTGATAACTCTCCTTACACAGATTGTACAACTGACCAGCTATTGCATCCTAGGACTCCTTTATGTATCCTTTCCATAAAGGGCCAAGACAGTAGAAATGGTTGAGCCAAACCCATAGGAAATGAACAAGTCACTTTGCTTCATTACCACCCTTCTTATATGAACATGCTACAGTGATTTAAAAGAGGCAAAAGTTTGAAGGTACACTGAAACCTTTCCCATCTGGTCTTAGAGACACAGAGAACTCATATGTCTTCATTTGTCCAGCAGCTTCTCTCTTATACCTTTCCCCTCTATTTACCAGTTCTATTATAAAAAAGAATTGGTCTGTAGGCAATTGCTGCAGACAGACCATGCTAAGTCTTGAACTTTGTAAGCTCTGTTGTAGCCACGTTGTTATGGCCTCAAGCCGTGGAGTATGTGGCCATATACACCATTCCTGGTAAATAATACCAGCACAGAGTGAGTTCTTACTGCTCATGGTGTCAATATAGGGATCTAAGAGGGTCACCATTAAAATTACTTCTTTTCAAGTGCTTACAATACTTGTCCTTCTCTGTTCCTGCAGGTTAATGGAGTCAGCCAGGTGCTCCCTGTGACCTTGGCCCCAGGTGTCAGTATTTCCTTCAGAGGGCAGTATGCTGTGGTTACTACTGACTTCAGGCTGCAAGTCAAGTTTGATGGAAATCACAGAGCAGAAATCACTCTTCCCAGTACCTACATGTCAAAAGTCTGTGGAATATGTGGAAATTACAACGGGCAAAAAGCAGATGACTTTCTCAACCCAGATGGAGAGATGGAACCAAACTCCACCAGCCTTGGCAACAGTTGGCAGGTTTACAATGATTCCAGGTAGGACTCCAGCCAGTATGTCAGTTCTTACCTGTTGGTTATGCAATGACCAGTGTTTTATGCAACTGTTGCACGGGAGTCAAAAATGTCAGACACACATGGGATGAAATCTATTCTTGTCAGTGTACTTATTTTATCCATCTGGGTAAAGTTTCACAGAAAATTTAACTGTGCTTAAAAATAGAAAATTTCTTAGAATCCTAGAATTGTTTAGGCTGGAAAAGACCCTTAATGTCATCAAGTTCAACAGTTAACCCAGCACTGCCATACCCACTGACAAACCATGTCCCCAAATGCCACACTTAGGCATCTTTTCAATACCTCCTGGGATGGTGACTCTACCACTACCCTGCAGCCTGTTCCAATGCTCAGAGACCTTTTTGGAGAATAAATTTTTCTTAATAGCTAAAATAAATCTCCCCTGCTGCAACTTGAGGCTATTTCCTCTCACCCTGTCACCTGGAAAAGAGACTGTCCCCCATCTCACTACAACCTACTTTCAGGGAGCTGCAGAGAGCAAGGAGGTGTCCTCTGAGCCTTCCCCTCCGCAGGCCTAAGAGTTTCAATTCCCTCAGCCACTCCTCATAAGGCTTGTGCTCCAGACCCTTCACCAGCTCTATTGCCCTTCCATGGCTACAGCCCAGCACCTCAATGTCTTTCTGGTAGTGAGAGGCCCAAAACTCTCACCTTGAACATAGGAATCAAGGTGTGGCCTCAACAGTGCCAAGGACAGGGGAGAGATCCCTTCCTTCTTCCCCTTTCAAATCTTACTGCACATATGCTTTGTGCCCAAAGAGAGTCCAGCTGGGGTGAGGGTGTTAGTTTTGTTCCCTAACATCATAATGTTTCCTCAAGAAAAGCTCAGGCTTCTGCTGAGCTCAGGCAGCCAGTACCACCCCAGTGGCCTCGCCATGGGGAAGGGCTTTGTCCCTAATGTTCCAGACTGGATTCTGCCAGGTGCTGGGCACTGCACACACAGCACCAATATCTTCACATCACATATCCCTCTGGGCCTGAGTTGTAGGGTTACTTGTACACTGGGGTTTTCAGGAACAGCAACCAATTAAATCAGAAAAAAATATTTGTTTGTTCATATCTCCATAAGTGGTCCCTTTAGGCACCCTGATGCAAGCCAGGGCACCCAGCTGCAAGCAAACAACTCTCCCAAATAAGAGATACTGCCTTTCTCATTTGCTTTGCCTTGTTGATAGAAGAGAAAGGCCATGGGGGCTTCTTTTGTCCCCTACTGTTCTTTGAGCAAACACAAAGAAAGAGTATGTTAAGAACAAACACAGGCCAAACAGGGAGAATGATCTGTGCGTTTTAGCACTGACTTGGCTAAATTCCTGTTTTACATTTAAACTTAAATGTTAGTATTTGAATAAAACACTAAAGGTACCCACTAAGATTTCAGTTATTGTTTTAGCATATGAATGCTAATACTTGAAGCATTCTTTCAACTCTTCTGAGATACTTGACTTGTTACTATTTATTTCACAATATGTTATTTAATAACAGTAGGAGCTGAACTTTGCTTTCACTTTCTAACTCCCCTTCCATGTAAACAGCCTGACTTACCAGAAAGCCAAAAATAAATACCTGGATTTTGTCCAGGCCTCTCAAAGATTATCAGGTTGAGATCATTTTAAAATCTGAATGTCTATCCCAAGAGTTTGAAACGGAGGGATTGGAAATATGTCATGTTTGGTCTGGGAAGAGACCTGTGGTTTTGGTAGATGTGATTTCAAAAGCATCTCAGGTGCTAGTGAATCCAAAGCTTATCCATTAATTTTTCTTTTATTTTTTCTTTTTTTCCACATTAGGTGCTCACCAGATGATGGCCATACTCCAAACTGCACTGATGATGAAAAACACATGATTCAAAGCAATGCATACTGTGGTCTGATCACAGATCCAAATGGTCCATTCCAGAAGTGCCACTCCTTAATCAATCCACAGAGTTATTTTGAAGATTGCCAGTATGATCTCTGTGAACTCCATTTGAACAATGCAGCACTCTGTGAAAGCCTACAGGCTTATGCAGATGTGTGCCAAGCTGCAGGAGTCCAGCTGGCACCATGGAGAAACTCAACCTTCTGCCGTATGTATCAAAGATTGCTAGAAATCACCACTTGTCAGGAGGGTACAATGAGGATTTCCTGAAGACAGAACATCACAACACTGTTTTGAATTCATCTAACGCTGAGAATCTTGACTGATCAGGCCAAAGATTTCAGGCTTATATGGAGTTCCTCAGTTTGATTCCTTTGGGAAGATGGTAGTGAAAATAGTCCAGCTGCTTTGAATGAAAGGAAAAAATACCACCTAATCCATCTTAAAATAGAATTGGAGACCTTTTCTTTGAATTTCTCTCTGCAAAGAGAGCAGGATGAAGAAGGAACACATCTGACAAGTTGAGCAGGAGATATGGGAAAAAGGGAGGAGAATGTTGTTATCACTATCAGTGGCACAGACTCCCACGTGTATAAGAGAGTAGGAAGTGCTGACCATTCTTCCCTATTGGATGTGGAGGAAAGCATCAGAGTGTCCTGTGTAGGCATAGTCATTCATGGTTTCAGATGGGAGAGGAGGCAACACAGACAGGCAGCCTGGAAATAAAGCCAGGACAGAAGTCAAAAGTCAGTGGAATGGATATTGTAACAATGCTACTGAGGGTGGAGAAGGCAGGGAGAGTAGGGAAGACATGGAAGAGACAGAAACGCACAGAGGCACAAGACAAAAGGTGTCAAGTATTGAAGTAATAGATAGATGCCTGTGCTAGGGAGTAAATAGGAATAATGACCTTTCTTTTTTGAGTATTGGTAAAGACTAAATATAGAACAATTCTCAAGCATTCAGGCATACATTATAAGGAAAAAAATTCTGTGTTACTTTTAGAACAAAATTTAAATACCATCTGAAATGCTGGAACAGATCTGTTCCCACAAGAAACAAATAATAGGAACAGGAAATAGTAATTCAGTGACTCATGTGCCTTCTGTGTTGAAAGAGGTGGGGAGACTGAAAAGCTTGTCTGAAAACACTGGAATTACTGCAGCCTAATTTCTTTTCTGACTTTTGTTCTCATTTGACTTCAGTTTTCTTGGCTAAGGATGTTACTGGGGCTTTCCCTCCTAGAGGTTCCATGGTTTCTAAGCAGGAGTGAGCTGTCTCTGCATCTCTTCTTTCTGCTGAAAGAGCTTGCAGGATCTCTTCTCCTTGCCTCGTGCCGATTTGATTTAATGAACCTGTATATGTTTTTATCTTCTGCCAACCTCATCAACTTATTTCCTGTAGATCACCTGGGTCAAATTAAGTGGAAGGATGGGCAGAGAAATGTACAATGCTATCATATTATCTCTGCCTCCTTAGAAAAGCAGGCTAAAGATAGAGTGAGAAAATATGTCCTTAAAAATTGCCCCACATCACATAAACATCTAGAAGCTGAAAAACCATTGCTTAGGAAGCTTTGGTTCTCAGACCTTCTCATCAGAATATGACAGTGTTTAAAACATATAATTACAAAAGTATATGTCATGCACATAGCAAAATATAAAAATAGAATAGAGCACTTCTACATCCTGATTATTTAACAAACCTTCTCAGTGAAGTGAGAAAATAAGAATTAAGACATTACAACATGACTGGAATGAAATATCAGAACTACAAACTAAATATAGCATGTCTAGGGCAAGTAGCTAACATGACACTGATATCCTCTGTCCAATGAAAGAAATCAATAAATCATCGTTATGTCCTAGGAAATGCTCACTCTGAGTAAAAGTTTAGATAGCGAAACCACAAAAGAAAACAAGCCTCAGGTGTGGTAAGAAAACAAAGGCATGCCTGAGAATGCTGCTAAATCCCAAGATTCACAAACATTTCAAAAGAAATCAGAATATGATATTAAAAAACTCAAATACTCGAGTAACTAAAAAATATGAATATATATCTTTATTTTTTCTTACACAGCACTGACCTGTCCAGCCAACAGTCACTACGAGCCCTGTGGTACAGCCTGCCCTGCCACCTGTGTTGACCCACTAGCTCCCTACAACTGCAGCCTGCCGTGCGTGGAGAGCTGTGTGTGTGACAGCGGGTACCTGCTCTACAACGGCCGCTGTGTGCCCAGCCAGCAGTGTGGCTGCTGGCACAACGGGCAGCACTACCCTGTGGGCTCTGAGTTCTGGATGGACGACACCTGCTCTGCCAAGTGCAAGTGTCCCGCACGGGGAAGCAAAGTCCAGTGCTTCAATGCCTCCTGCCCTGCGGGCCTGTACTGCGGGGTGCAGAACGGGAAACCTGCGTGCCTCGAACACTCCTACGGCATCTGCCACGTCCACGGGGACCCCCACTACAAAACCTTTGACAAGGTGACGCACAACTTCATGGGCAACTGCACCTACACGCTGGCCAAAGTGTGCTCCAACACCACCTCCCTGCCCTACTTCAACGTGGAGGCCAAGAACGAGCACCGTGGCAGCACCCGAGTGTCCTACGTGCGCGAAGTCATGGTTGAGGTGTACGAGCAGCGCATTGTCATCCTCAAGCAGCAGAAGAGCCACGTGCTGGTAGGCAGTGGGGCTGGCATGAGCATGGCGCGGCTGCAAGGCAGGGCTGGCTTCTCCTGGCAGGGCCTGGCACGTACCAGATGGGAGTGGGTTCCCCTGAAGGCACTGGGTCGCTTTGTTTTTCCATTGGGTAGGGGCTGGGGGAAGAAGAGGCAAATGTGAGACGTGGGCCGTGTTGAGCAGAGTGCAGAACACAGCACACAGCTCTGCGAGTCCCATGGGTGTTGGGGTGTGGGGACATCCCAGGCAGCCGTTTGCTGTGCCTGGCCCTGCAGCTGCTTTCCCTGGGCAGGAGCAGCCAGGGAGGCTGGGAACAGGCTTGGTGCCCACTGTGGTGTGTGTCCCACAGGTGAACAACGTGCGCCAGACGCTGCCGGTGAGTGCAGCAGGAGGGGCCATCATGGTGAGCAGGAGTGGTCGCTACATCGTCCTGGAGACAAACTTCAGCCTCACAGTGTCCTACGACACTGACCACTCGGTGGAGGTGAAGGTGCCCACCACCTACTTCAACCTGACCTGTGGCATGTGCGGGAACTTCAACAACCGCAGAGACGACGAATACATGATGCCCAATGGGCAGCAAGCCGCAGACTCCAATGCGCTGGGGGAGAGCTGGCAGGTCCCAGACAGTGACCCCTCCTGCGGTGTCCCCGTCCCCTCCCCACCCTGCAGTGCAGAAGAGGAGAAGCTCTACAAGTCCGACCAGTTCTGTGGCATGCTGACCACCAGGCCTAGCTCTTTTGAGAGGTGCCACGGCGTGATCAACCCCCAGGACTACTTTGACACCTGCTTGTACGACCTGTGTGCCCTGAATGGTGGCCAGGAGTTCCTGTGTGCTGCTCTGGAGGCCTATGCTGATGCATGTCAGGCAGCTGGAGTGACTTTGCTTCCCTGGAGGAATGCTACCTTCTGCCGTGAGTTGCCATAGAAAAATGAGCCTTTGAACAGCTCCATTTTTGTCTTAAGAGGCTGATTTTAGCCAGTAACTGACATGGCATCGATATCATAAATTCTTCACGTAATTACAAAAAATATTGAGAAATAAAATTGCTCAGAATTCATGCCATTTTTGTTTTCTGCCAGAGAACAGAGGATAATTTTGTTCATTTTCTCATGAATCTTTGTTAAACCCCTAGCAGTACACCCCTGTTTATGTAGTCATATCTGAGTTTTAAATGTTGTTTTGCCTTTAATTGGCTTGCTACATTTAAGGCTACATCTAATGATTTTAGCAATACTTATATTTGCGGAAATGTACCATCTATGTACAAGACGTAGTGTAGAAATACACCTCTTTTCCTTGGATTTGGAGATGCTTAATGGCCAGGATACAGAGTTAAACAGTCATACTTTTCTCCTGTGGACTATTTTCTTTTTTTTCTTGCTGATATGAAAATATGAATAGAATTCAGGCTTCAAAAAAACTCCACAATTGCCACTAGCACAAAACAATCATGTTGTTGAACAGTAGTTTCATGTAGATTTAGTATTTTCATGTGGGTTGTGATCATAAATTCAGTGCTTTTTGTTGTTTCTCAGCTATTGCATGCCCTCCCAATAGTCGTTACAATCCATGCACCAGTGCTTGTCCAGCAACCTGCACCAACCCTCTTGCATCGCAGAACTGCAGCAGACCTTGTGTAGAAGGATGTGAATGCAACAGTGGCTTTGTCCTCAGTGGAGGACAGTGTGTGTCCATGAGCAACTGTGGCTGCCTTCAGAATGGCAAATATTATGAGGTTTGTTCTGGCACACAGTTTTTATGGGGGGCTTACTTAACAACTCAACACCACCATTAACTCTTCTAATTTATTTTTATTCTCTTGTCTCTAACAGAAAGGAGAATCTTTTTGGCAACCAGACTGTGTAGGGAAATGTGTGTGTACTGGAAATGGAACTGTAGTTTGCAATTCAGACACATGTGAAGTAAGTGAAGTTTGCAAGGTGCAGAACGGACTCCTGGGATGTTATCCATTGAATCCCAGCACCTGCCACATTTTTGGGGACCCACATTATATAACCTTTGATGGGAAACTGTACCATTTCCAAGGAGACTGCAATTATACTGTTGTTGAGAGATGCACAAATTCTTCTGAAAAGTTCTGGGTGACAACCAGAAATGAACATAGAGGAAACCCAAACTGGACAGCCTTGAACTCAGTTGCTGTCACACTGAAAAACCTGCACATTATTTTGAAGAAAAACAAAGAGACCTATGTAAGTGTTCTACTTTAAGCACAAATAATCGATCACATCTATGCACTTTACATTTCTGCCCAAAAGAACTGAATCAGGCTTCTCTGAATTCTTCACCTCCAAGATAGCACATACTAAAAGTCACAGAATTCCTTTATTTTTCTAAAAAAGGCATAAATCATCATAACTTCTTTTTGTTCACTCATTTCTTTTCTAAATGAGGTTGTAGGATAAAGCAGCTTCATCTGTGTCTTCATCTATAACAGAAAGCTTTTACTGAACTAAATCCCAGGGATTTACTTTAAACTAATCATCCCACAATTGCTTTGTGTGTAGCTGTGATAGCAGTAAGTTAAGCTTGTGCCATGAAACACTATTCAAGGTCTGAGATAAGTGTACACCTTTAGTCTCTGCTTGATCTCAGGCTTCTGTTATCTGCACTGTTCATTAGAATAAAGCTGACTCGGTGAAGAAAGCCATAGTGCTGGCATTGCAGACTTCCCCTTTGTTCCTGGGAGTTCTGTTGGTTTACTTGTTTCTATGGGGTTTGTTTTCTTTAGGTGAATGGAGTTCAAGTTCCTCTTCCTGTGGATTTGAACCATGAAACCAGAGTATCCATGAAAGGACATTACATAGTCATTGACACCTCTCTGGGGATCCAGGTTCAGTTTGATGGTGACCAGGAGCTTTTCATTCTGGTTGATGAAAGTCTCAAAGGACAGCTGTGCGGTCTCTGTGGCACATTCAATGACAACCAACTGGATGACTTTTTAAAACCAGATAACATCATAGAACAGGATCCAAATAAATTTGGTGACAGCTGGATAGTGAAGGATGACAACAGGACGTAAGTATCAAATAATAGTTTTGGAAACAGCAAAATGCCTGAAGCATATATCATCTAGTTATATGTCTAACATAAATTATTTACATTCCATAGTAGCCCTCTTTTGATATTACTAGTTTGCTAGTGTATTTACCTTTGGGTAGCTGCAGTTTTCAATAGAAAGCATTAAAATTTTTAAAATCCAACCTTCAGACCTTTTCCACGTGAGCTTTTATAGATTTTACTTGCTTTTCCATGTGAGCTTTTATAGATTATCTTGAGATTGGCATCCTTTTTATGCATATAACTTGATTTTTTCCTTACTTCCCTATTCTAAAGTATCACCTTTATATTCCTCCTTCCTGCTGTCAGAAATCTAAGTCTATCTCTCAGATTCAGCTTCTAAGATCACTCTTCATTGATTAACATAGGCATGGGGCATTTATCTGTCTCTTAATGGTTTCACATACAAATTACTAGTCTTACTGTATGCAATAGTGAACTGAAATTACCTTTCTTGTGTTGGCTAGCTGATTTTTTTGTTTCTTCTGGACTTTGTTCTGTGGATAGACAGTCACAATTCATGGTTATATTCCTAAGGGGGAATTATGAGTTAAATTGCAATATTTCTCACTTTTGAGATTGACACAGTAACGATGTCTGTACATAATAAATCTACAGAATTTGGCATAGCATTCCATTGTAGTTGGGGTATGCCTTGCAAGATAGAACAAAACACAAAGGTTTATTATATAACCACTCTGCTGTTTATTTTTCATGCAGGTGTAATCAAGTATCAGTTGTACCGCCCGCTTGTGACACAGAAAAAGAGAAAGTATACGAAGAACTCTGCAGAATTATTTTGAAAAATGGTGGACCATTTCAGTTCTGCCATTGGCATGTTCCCCCACAGCTGTACTTTGAGAGCTGTGTCTATGATCTGTGTGCCACAGAGGGGGATTCTGATCAGTACTGCAAGATTTTAGAGGCATATGCTGCTGCCTGTGAACTTGAAGGTGTAAATCTGGGTGAATGGAGGGAGGATACCATCTGTGGTAAGTCATTAAGTCATTTAGCAAATAACCGTCCAATTACATCCTCATGCTACAAATAAAAATTCAAGTGACGAAGGAATTGAGCAGAATTTCAGAGATGGGCATTCAGCGATACACAGGAAGCTTTCAAGTGCTTAACATCTCTGTAAATGTGGCTTCTAATTAAGCTTGTAATGGGCTTCCAGTATTTACTTTAGAATGTGATACCTCAACACATTTGATCCAAGAGTATTGTTCAGAATGGGGTCGTGAGAGACACCATGCACTGTCAGCTAAGGGCTCAGCAAGGGACAGATCAGTACTTGTCTAACAGATCACCACTTTGACTTTAAGAAAATATTTTATCTTTTTGAGAAGTATTATCGTATCACTTAAACAATCTGTCCACAGCTCCATGTTAGCATGCAAAATAAAGTCCTAAGTATATAAATGAGGGCCTTGAAATCAATAAAGAAGAATCCTGCAGCTTGAGGTCCATTCAGCCTTAGACCTTTATTACCTAGGTAGACCAGTTAACACAAAGGTTAGGCTAGAGGTATGATATTTATAGAATCATAGAATAGTTTGAATTGGAAGGGACCTTCGAAGGTCATCTAGTCTAACTTCCCTGCAGCAAGCAGGGACATCTACAACTAGATCAGGTGATTCACTATCTAAGCTGACCCCTAATGTTTCCCAGGTTTCACCATCCTCATTGTAAAAAAATTCTTCCTTGTACACTTAAATTGCTTTTTCTAGAACTACCAGAGGTAATTACCAAAGCCAGCAAAAACAGCAGCCCAAGAATGAGGCTATTACATGAAAAGGCACTCTGTAACCACTTTCCAATTCCAAGACAATACTTCTCATCCCAGTTTATGAGCAGTAAAAAGCAATGTCAGACCATTCTCATTACGAAGTCCAGATTTACACTTAAAAAGGACTTTGAGAGGCAGATGAATACTACTTTGCCAAATAGGACAGCTTTGAGCAATTTGCAGTGGCTAAGGATTATAACTGTGGCACAGCATAAAAATATAGGATCTTAGTGCATTGTGATGACAGATGAGGAGGGGAGTTGTAAAATAACACACATTCTCAGAAACTTACAATTTCATATTTTATAGTCAATTTTTCAGTACAATTCTACCCATTTCCACTGTAGCGTGTTCAAACTTTTCATGAACATGGGTTCATTAGACCTAGAAGGGCATTTTCCAAACAAGATTCCAACCTTATTGTGTAAATTCTGTTTTTCTTTCTGCACCATATACAGCTACACCAACAGCCTGCAATATGTCCTGTACATTTGAGGTTGACTTCTGTGAGTGGCAACAGGAAACCAATGACAGCTTTGACTGGATAAGGCACAAGGGACCAACACCCACACCCAACACTGGCCCTTCCCAAGACCACACGACTGGAGGTGAGAACAACAAACACTATTTGGCTGTGCTTCTCTTGGAAGAATGCAAAGATCCTCTTTTAACAGCAAATCCAGGCACTGTGTTTCTAGGCTTAATCCAGGGCCTTCTACACTAGTCAGGAATCTGCTTTGGGTGGATGAGCAGTGCAGAGCATTGATGAGCATGTGAACTCTTAACTGAAGTTCCTGTAAGGAGGCTTCAGCAAAGGTATATCCATGCTGACACTGGATCACTGTGGCAGCTGACTTTTCCTTTAGAAGGTGTTCCATTCCCTAAGTACAAGTGTAATCTCATGGAAGTCCATTTTGAGATTGAAAGGTTAATGCAGGCACAGGGTGAAGTAGTGGTCTAATGTACACACTCTCTGTAAATGAAGTGACTTTGTCTTATCCTGGTCCATTAATGCAAAAAATTGACATTCTGCTGTTTCCAGAGGGCTATTATATCTACCTGCAAGGAAGTAAGCAAGAGCCAAGTGGTGTAGGTCGCTTGGTCAGTCCAGTGTGCAGTTCAGAAGGACTCCACTGCTTCCGCTTCTGGTATCACATGTCTGGAACATCTGAAGCAATGGCTCTGCAGGTGTACGTAGTTCATAATAAGACATCAACACTGGAATGGAAAGATGCTGGAAACAAAGGGGATGGGTGGAACTTGGGAAAGGTCACGGTACACAGCAGAGGAAATATGCAGGTAAGGACACAGACTCTTACTGCCACCTGAGATGAACTGTGCTTTCTAATGGCAATTCTTTCATGTGGCTGGAGCTAATGACAGGATCTATCCCTTCCCTTAGATTATCCTGGAGGGCATGATTGAAGATCTTCAGAACATTGTAGCTTTGGATGATCTGTCCATTGTAAAGGGACGATGTACAGGTACAAACCTTGGCTTGGGAGAGGGCACCTTGAAAAATGTTATGCTTCTTATGGCAGTCAATATAGTTGCTGTCTTGAACCAGAGCTGTTCAAAGAAGATTCAGCTCCTTCTACTGTTGTTTCTTTCATAGATGTTAGTCCAACAACAGGACCCACCAACACAACACCATCAGAAGAGACACCCACACCAACACCCATGCCAGATTCAGGTGACTAGAATAGACCAGTTATGAGGCCACAGTCATATGTGTGGGTTAGGCTCGGGAGATGAGGCAGTAGGGGCTGCTTAACTGAGTTTCCTCTGGTCTTTCCACTGTCAGGCACCTGTGTGGTGGAAGGAGACCCTCACTACCACACGTTCGACAAGCAGTTACACCATTTCATGGGCACCTGCACCTACACCCTCTCCAAGCTGTGTGAGAGCAACAGCTCCCTGCCCTACTTCAACGTGGAAGCAGCCAATGAGCACAGGGGAGCCAACACCCGTGTGTCCTATGTCCGATATGTGGACGTTGATGTGGCTGACCTGCGGATAAGGCTGGGGCAGGGTGGAGTGGTGACGGTAAGCTTGAGGGGGGAGACGCTATGGGACTGTGCAAGAGGAGAGAACTGTGCCAAATGGGCTGCTCCAATCCTGTCTTGATTCCTGTCCTTCCAGGTCAATGGAGTGGCAGAGATCCTGCCTTGCAGTCCATCCGCGGGCGTGCAGGTCTTGTCCAGCGGGTTCTACACAATGGTCATGACAGACTTTGGCTTGAGAGTCAAGTTTGATGGGAAGCATAGGGTGGAAGTGACACTTCCGAGCACCTTTGGGCAGAAGGTTTGTGGCATGTGTGGGAACTACAACGGGATAGCAGCAGATGACTTCCAGAACCCAGAAGGGGCAATGGAGCCAGACTCTACCAGCCTGGGCAACAGCTGGGAGGTGTCCAAAAACAGCAGGTGGGTATGGCCCTGAGTAGCCCTGGGGACACGTCGGGCAACGGAAGGAGGAGGAGGCACCAGGAGAAGTCCACAAATGACCTGGGCCCCTTCTGCCTGTCTTTCCACAGCTGCTCAGCCGGACCTCTGCCCACCCCAGCCTGCAATGAGACTGACAAGCAACTCATCAGCAGCAACCACTTCTGTGGGCTCCTCACTAACACCAGTGGCCCATTTCAGGTGTGCCACACTGTGCTGAACCCCAGCAACTACTTCAACACATGCCTCTACGACCTGTGTGAGCTGGGGCTGGACCGCGAGGCCCTGTGCAAGAGCCTGCAGTCCTATGTGGATGCCTGCCAGTCACTTGGTGTCCAGATACCTTTGTGGAGGAATGCAACCTTCTGCCGTAAGTCCAGACATGGTACCATGGATTGGTACACTCAGGAAAACACAGGACAGGACTGGAAGAGTGAGCTGGGGAATAAGAATTATTCTCCCTATGGGCTGTAGAGATTTACAAGTAGTTATAAGTATTAGAGGCACCATTTTCTGTTTCATTTTGATCAGGTAGGACTGACAAAACAAGTAGAGCCAAAGAGACCATAGAGAAAATAGAGATAGTTACTTTTTCAAAGGGGGATATTCAGCAGAAAGCAGTATTCTGTTCTCCAAGTAATTGCCTGGTCTTCTGTCTCGGCAGCGATCACTTGTCCGGCCAACAGTCACTACGAGCCCTGTGGTACAGCCTGCCCTGCCACCTGTGCTGACCCAATGGCTCCTGTTACCTGCAGTCTGCCGTGCGTGGAGAGCTGTGTGTGTGACAGCGGGTACCTGCTCTACAACGGCCGCTGTGTGCCCAGCCAGCAGTGTGGCTGCTGGCACAACGGGCAGCACTACCCTGTGGGCTCTGAGTTCTGGATGGACGACACCTGCTCTGCCAAGTGCAAGTGTCCCGCACGGGGAAGCAAAGTCCAGTGCTTCAATGCCTCCTGCCCTGCGGGCCTGTACTGCGGGGTGCAGAACGGGAAACCTGCGTGCCTCGAACACTCCTACGGCATCTGCCACGTCCACGGGGACCCCCACTACAAAACCTTTGACAAGGTGACGCACAACTTCATGGGCAACTGCACCTACACGCTGGCCAAAGTGTGCTCCAACACCACCTCCCTGCCCTACTTCAACGTGGAGGCCAAGAACGAGCACCGTGGCAGCACCCGAGTGTCCTACGTGCGCGAAGTCATGGTTGAGGTGTACGAGCAGCGCATTGTCATCCTCAAGCAGCAGAAGAGCCACGTGCTGGTAGGCAGTGGGGCTGGCATGAGCATGGCGCGGCTGCAAGGCAGGGCTGGCTTCTCCTGGCAGGGCCTGGCACGTACCAGATGGGAGTGGGTTCCCCTGAAGGCACTGGGTCGCTTTGTTTTTCCATTGGGTAGGGGCTGGGGGAAGAAGAGGCAAATGTGAGACGTGGGCCGTGTTGAGCAGAGTGCAGAACACAGCACACAGCTCTGCGAGTCCCATGGGTGTTGGGGTGTGGGGACATCCCAGGCAGCCGTTTGCTGTGCCTGGCCCTGCAGCTGCTTTCCCTGGGCAGGAGCAGCCAGGGAGGCTGGGAACAGGCTTGGTGCCCACTGTGGTGTGTGTCCCACAGGTGAACAACGTGCGCCAGACGCTGCCGGTGAGTGCAGCAGGAGGGGCCATCATGGTGAGCAGGAGTGGTCGCTACATCGTCCTGGAGACAAACTTCAGCCTCACAGTGTCCTACGACACTGACCACTCGGTGGAGGTGAAGGTGCCCACCACCTACTTCAACCTGACCTGTGGCATGTGCGGGAACTTCAACAACCGCAGAGACGACGAATACATGATGCCCAATGGGCAGCAAGCCGCAGACTCCAATGCGCTGGGGGAGAGCTGGCAGGTCCCAGACAGTGACCCCTCCTGCGGTGTCCCCGTCCCCTCCCCACCCTGCAGTGCAGAAGAGGAGAAGCTCTACAAGTCCGACCAGTTCTGTGGCATGCTGACCACCAGGCCTAGCTCTTTTGAGAGGTGCCACGGCGTGATCAACCCCCAGGACTACTTTGACACCTGCTTGTATGACCTGTGTGCCCTGAATGGTGGCCAGGAGTTCCTGTGTGCTGCTCTGGAGGCCTATGCTGATGCATGTCAGGCAGCTGGAGTGACTTTGCTTCCCTGGAGGAATGCTACCTTCTGCCGTGAGTACCTGCTTTGCCATTGCCAAAAGGAAAATGGGCCACACCCTATGCTCTGAATGTCTGGCTAAAGCAAGTCTTTGGTCTTCCTCTTCCCACAAGATAGTCCATGGCTGAAGTCTTGCTGGTCCTAACTTTCCCCTTCCCATTGCAGCCCTGCATTGTCCCCCCAACAGCTACTATGATCCGTGCATGACCAGCTGCCCAGCCACCTGTGTTGACCGACAAGCCCCACAGAACTGCTCCAAGCCTTGTGTGGAGGGCTGTGCATGTAGCTCTGGCTTCCTCCTGAGTGGAGACACCTGTGTGCCTGAGGCCAACTGTGGCTGCTTCTTTGAGGGCAACTACTACACTGTGAGTGAAAACCCTGCCCTGGTTTGCACCCCTGCCAGAGCACTCCCCTGCCTGTACCTTCTTGCCTGATATGCTGAGGTTTGGTGTTTCCCCACCTGCAGGAAGGTGAATACTCAGTAAATGAGAACTGCACTCGCCGGTGCCAGTGTGAAGCCAAAGGACAGATGGTTTGCTCTGCCTTGTCCTGTGGTGAGGACGAAGTCTGTAAGGTCCAGGATGGCCAGAGGGGCTGTTACCCTGCCAGCACTGCCCTCTGCCACATCTACGGTGACCCACATTACAGCACCTTTGATGGGAAGCTCCACCACTTCCAGGGCTCCTGCAACTACACGGTGGTGACAGGTTGTGACAACTCCTCCATTGGGTTCAGTATCACCACCCGCAACAAACATCGCGGCAGCCAGAGCTGGACTGCTCTGGACTCTGTGGCACTGTCCCTCGACGGCCTCCACATTGCACTGCGCGAGCACAAGGCAGTCTACGTAAGCCCCTCATTTTTACATCTGGGAACAACAGATGCCCTGGACACCCTTAAATACCTGGACACCCTTAAATACCCCTCTGACCCCAGGGAGAGCTTGCTATTCCCTGAGCCTGCTGCGTGATCACAGAAGAGCATGGCAGGGCTCTGAGAGGGGCTGATATGGCTGCTCATGCAGACACAGATTCTTGGTTACTTTCTTGGGCTTTCAGTGTTTTATCTGTACAGTTACTGCTGCCTTCATAGGCCTGGGCAGGGTTTCTCATGCCAGTAGTGCTTCTGGCTCACTGGCTCTGGCACTACCCTGGTGAGGAACAGTGACGTCTCAGCAGAGGGCACCTCTTTATACTTCTGTCTCCCTCTGTCCACCTTCTCCAGATCAACAGTGCTCCGGTCTCCCTGCCTGCTTCTCCTGCCCCCGGTATGACCATTTCCCTGAGTGGCTCCTACGTACGGGTTTCTACCAAGCTGGGCCTGCAGCTGCAGTTCAATGGGGACCACGAGCTCCTAGTGAAGGTGTCTGAGAAGTACAAGGGCAAACTCTGCGGGCTGTGTGGGACATACACTGGGAGCCAACAGGACGACTTCATGCGACCCGATGGGGTGGTTGTGCCTGACTTCAATGACTTTGGAGCCAGCTGGATGGTGCCGGATGATGAGTGGCCGTGAGTCCTTGTTCCATCATGCAGATGAAGGACAGAAGGGAGTATGGGAGAGGGGAGCTATGAGGGGCATCAAGATGGAGGGTTGGTGATGTCAAGCATGGGGCAAAGGAGAAGAGACAGGTTCCTGACCCCAGGGAGAGTGGACCAAGCCTGGGCAGGATGCTTTTCCTAAGCTGTTTGGATCACAACTGCCTCAGTCACTTGTTTCTGTCCACCTGAAACCAGGGATGGCAGTGGTGCCTGTGGGCCATGTGTTCTGTCCTTTGAAGTGACAGCTATGGGTGCCTGTCTTAGTGAGGGAGCTGGACTGCAGAAGCTGAGGTTTTGGCTGGGGAGGAGGTCAGGAAATGCAGTGGCTGCTGTCAGCAGGCTGCAGGGAACTCAAGGCTGTCTGTCTGATTTGTAGGTGTGACCCATCCATCAGTCCACCTGAATCCTGCTCCCCGGATGAAGAGGAGGCAGCTAACAAGCAGTGTTCAATCCTCACACACCTTGGTGGCCCGTTCCAGCCTTGCCATGCAGTTCTTCCACCCAAGACATACTTTGAGAGCTGTGTCTATGACCAGTGTGCCACGAGTGGCAGCACAGAGCAGCTCTGCAATGACCTGGAGGCCTATGCTGCAGCCTGTGCTGAGGCAGGCATTGATTTGGGAGACTGGAGTGCTGGCACTGTTTGTGGTAAGACTTCTGTCAACCTCCTTTGGTTTCCTTAAATCTCAGAGTCAAGGAATGGGGCAGTTCTGGTGGAGGTTTCCCCATGTATCACATAACTGATCACTTTGCTGGGCTAGCCCTTGTGTGAAGAGACTATTCCGGACAGGTGGAATCCCTGTCCTGCCCTTCCTTTGCAGTGGTGTGGGGGTGTTTGGGAAGTGTGCAACATCCCCATTTGGGAACAAATCCCCATTATTGATCATACCTTCTGTTTCACTCTGTTTGATCCACTGACTCTGCAACCTCGCCCCCCTTGCCAGAGACAACAATGCAGCCTCCACCTACAACAACATCACCATCACCCGGGACAAGCACTGTCTCCCATCCATGATTTTTAGCGCCTGTGCTAAGCACTTCCCCTTGGCTGGCCACCCTCGCCTGTCCACAGGCATGCCATGGATGTACATGGATGTACCCTAGCCCTGCTGGACACAGGGAAAAGGTGGCCCCACCCTCACTTTAAAATCTCTGCTTTCCTTTCTGCACCATGTTCAGCTCCACCAACAGACTGCAATTATGCCTGCACATTTGACAAGGACCTCTGTGGGTGGGTCCAGGCAGATTCCAGCAGCATTGACTGGATAAGGAACAAAGGCCCAACGCCCACACCAAACACCGGCCCCTCGGCTGACCACACAACAGGAGGTAGGAACAGCAGTCACGACACAGGCAGAAGGGTGTCCCTGGGAAGATGGCAACAAACCTCTAACAGCAAACACAGACCACATCTTTCCTGGCCTTCCTCCAGAGCAGCTTGTCCAGTGTAGTGTCTCCAGGGGCCAGAGGCTCCCTTTGGGAGGATTTCCAGTCCTGGCAATCAGTCTGTGCTACCCCCAGAGCAGGCGAGGACCTGCCATGCAGGGGAAAATGTAATGCACAGCTTGACAACCTGTCTATGTCTTGGGAAGAAGAATGTGTCTGTCTCTGTTGTGAGATACTGGCTTTTCCAGAAGCCAGGGATGAGGGTTCCCCAAATCTGCAGAGCCATGTGAGGACTGTGGCAATGCTTTGGGGGTGTTGCCATTGTCCAGTCCAAGGCCTTCAGCTGCCACAGCCCTGAGAGCACATTCAGAGAGGCACTTGGGTCTGGGGAGGGTTGTGAAGGAGCTGCGTTTGCTATCCCTTCATTTTGCCTGCCTGAAACTGCAGCTGCGGTGCTCCCAGAACTGTGCTTGGGTTGTCCCTGGCTGCTTTGGGTAACTCCAAACAGATGCATCTGTGACAGTGTGGCTCATGCTTTGTTTCAGATGGCTACTACATATTCCTGCAAGGGACTGCTGACAGTCTCCCTGGCTTTGTGGCTCACCTGGTCAGTCCACCATGCAGCTGGGAAGGAACACTCTGCTTCCGCTTCTGGTACCACATGTATGGAACTGCTAAAACAATGGCCCTGCGGGTGTATGTGCAGCAGGGTGATAAGCCCATCTGGGAAGAAGTTGGGAACCATGGAGACAAGTGGCATTTGGGACAGGTCACGGTGCATAGCACAGGAAACACTCAGGTAAGGCCACAAGCTCTCACTGCCACCACAGAGGAACCATGCTTTCTAATGGCTTTTCACACACTGGGAACCATTCCTTCCCTCAGATTGTGCTGGAGGGAGAATGGGGTGAAGATATACGGAGCAACATAGCATTGGATGATTTCTCCATTGAAAAGGGATCCTGTGAAGGTACAAAGCTTTGCTTGGGGAAGGGCAGATTGAGACGTCACCGACTGAGGTGGCAGGCTGTGCTAGAAGCAGGAGCACAGGTTGTTTTTGGATACAGATGCAGCCTGTGCCCAAGTCAGCTTTCTTCTGGGAGGCTGGAACTGTGGCAATGCCTGCAGTCACTGTTTTAGTTCATGTATTACAAGGCCCACAGGCAAGACGTTGACTACAGGTACTGAAGTGCCTTACCTGCTATTGTCACCCAGCTAAGCAGGTGGCAGAGCCCTTGAGTGCGAGGGCTCTGCCTGAGATGGCACTCTTCAATCCCTGCCCTGGGCATGCCTGGTCATGGTGTTGGGTACTTCAGAAGGGTGAGGGAACCAGCTGCCTGCAACAAACGTTCCCTGTTGGTGCACCCCTCCTCTAACTCTCTCTTGTGCTAGATACATCGACACCAACACCCACGAGCACTGAGCCAGGCACCACAACGAGCCCTGTAATCACCACCTCACCAACCACTCCCAGCTCAGGTACTATTGTTCCCCATCTCCTCTCTTACTGCATTTTAGAACTTCCCTGTCTTCTGAATCCACATCCCATAGACCAGTGACAGAGTTTTTATACTGGAGCGTCAGAGCTTTTCCTTGCTAATCATGCTTTTGGAACATCTTTTCTGGGAGTTTTTCTGTCTTCTAACTATATACATCTTCCAACGGGTGTCTTCTCTCACAGTGCTGTTTTTGTAAAAGCAGACCAGACATATGATAGTTAGCTTTATTGCCATGTCCATATATACTTAAATTATTCTTTTGTATGGCAAGTTTTCACCTGTTATACAGATGTTATTGTCTGTTTATTTTAAAATTTAATTTAATTTCCAAATTTTGTTTTTCTTTGAGATACAATCCAATTACATTTTCTTGGGAAAGACTAGTTTATTGTATAGGATATGTACTAAACTGTCAGTTTAGATCAGTTTTAATAGCTGGCTTCCTCCAATTTTAATCACTGATGTCTATATGTATCTGCTTATTAAGTACAAGAGAGTCCTGGCTTACATACTCAGCTTAGATTTCTTCTGCTTTTCTTGGTAATTGTTAAGTATGTCTTTCTTTGTAAGGAGTTATGGTTGACATGTAGACACAGCCTTAAATGCAGCTGTATTTTAACATGGCATTGAAAAGCATAGATGTAAGGACCTCTTTTCCTTTTTTTTTTTGTTGTTAGTAAATACCATGAGGAACCTTGAGGTTCAACTCTGCTAAGAGGTGATGGGAAGTTTATTCCTTCAAAATTGGAAGTTTTTATCAGCATTCAAAATCTTACCCATGTCTCACACATAAATGCATACACAGTGTGCCTCCATTTGTACATATTATTGCTGGTTATTTAATATTTTTTTAAGTGTGTAAAGAATATCTTGTGAATGCAATACTCAAGTCCCATAAGTGATGTACCAAACCCCAGACAGCTGATAGTGCAGCAGTATATTCTGGCTAACCAGACCTCTAAAGTTTTTGAGTAAATTCTTCCTATTTATCCAGAAAAAGCCTTTCTGATCTGGACACTAAAAACTCACTGCTCCTCTTTATATAATGATGTCTTAATAATGCCTTTTACCCAACTTTCTTCATCAACCTCTAGCACAGATTTCTGATATGCAAGAGTACAGATTCTTTGTGGGTCCAAAGATAGAAGGCTGGGTTGGCCTTTGGAGTGCTATTGACTGATGTCATCACTATTACATCTAAGCGACAAATACAAAGTAAAACAAGCAAACTGGGAACCAAGCAGCTGCAAAAGGTGAAGACTCAGAGGGACCTTTTCTTTCTTTCTAACAGGTCGTGCTTCCTGCAGCGCCTCTGGAGATCCACATTACAACACTTTTGACCACAAAGTCCATAATTTCATGGGAAATTGCACTTACACCCTCTCCAAAGTGTGCAATGTCTCTGAGAGTCTTCCATACTTCCACGTGTCCACAACAAATGAGCACAGAGGAGCCAACACCAAAGTTTCTTATGTGAAGTCAGTGCATGTGGAAGTCTATGACAATCAGATTTCTCTTCTGAAAAACAAGAAAGTGAATGTAAGAAAATATCTATTTAAAAGACATATATAATTATTAACTGACATGCAGATAATTAAATATTATCTCTGTAGAGTTGATAACAAAACTTTGTCTTTTTATCAATTATATCTACCTCTTTTAATGAGATCTCCAACAAACTTCCTCAGATGTTCTTTAACCAATTCCAGTTTCCTTATGCACAAGATCCTATTTTTCAGTAATCTGTACTAGCTGCTGGAAGTCGTAGGAGTCCCAGCAACCATACACTAACTTTTACAACTTGCTGTACAGGTGAATGGTTACAGAATGAACCTGCCAGTGTTCATTGAAAAGAAGATCAGCATTCAAAACAGTGGTGGATATGTTCTACTGGAAACTGACTTTGGGCTGTGGGTGAGATATGATGGAAATCATTACTCAGAAGTCTCTGTGCCCTCTAATTACAGTGGTCTGCTCTGTGGCCTCTGTGGTAAGTGATAGCTGGTGATTACTTAAACTTTTTCTTAGCATGTAGAAATTACAAGAGTAATTTGTCTTGTGAGTTTCTGATTATTCTTTGTTTTGGATCATCTGAAGCTTCCTAGTTCAATTACTCTTTCATGGGTATTTCACACTTTCAGGAAAAAGTAAGTATTCCTAGGAAATCTGCCTAGGAATATAATAGTGCAAATAGCACTGTTTAGTTTTTAGTCCAATATTCTACATGTAGGATGCCAGAAAATTAGTAGGGTTTTTTTTAGATAATTTTTTTCTTGGATGCCATGTAATCTAGTTACATAGGAACTTACAGACTTCCTGCTTCAAGTGTCTGAGAGCAGCTCTTATCAGTCATCAAAACACAATTCTGCTTTTTTTGCACAGTACAGATTGATGCTACATATACATTTTCCCTAGCTCATTTTAATTTATATTACAGCCTGAAACCTAGGTTTTTTCTACAGGTCTGAATTTCATGTGTCCCATAAATCTCTTTTTATCCTCACAGGTAATTATAATGGTGATCCAAATGATGACAATATAAAGCCCAATGGTGACACTGCAAGCAATTCCACTGATCTTGGAGAAAGCTGGCTTGTGCCTGAGAATAACACCATGTATGTATAATAATTTCATCATATGGCATTTGCTGAGCAAACTCTTAAAATCAAATATTCATCTACTGGCTGGCTTTTGCAGCCAGTACCATTCTACATCTTCCAGCTGCCCATTAGAAGTAGGGAGCTGCACTTTTACATAAACCAGAGAATGATAGCAGGGCTTGTGTCCTTTAAATCTCATTTTCCAAAGCAGGAACTGTCTATTGAGTGTGAGGGGGGATGGTACCTCAGTCCTGTTCCCTGATTGTAAATCATAACTGCTGGATCCCATAACTCTTTTTTTTTCCAGCTTAGAATAAGCCTTTGAATCACCCAGAAGGGATCGAAAAAAGAGTCCATTCAATGAGAGGGCTGACATCAGCTTTACAAAGAAGCTGGATAAAGTCTTGTGACTGAAATAAAATGCACTCTTTTGTGCAGGGTTGACATATATTAATTTTCCATTGAAAATCTGATAGTAAGAGATGCGAAACACACGTTTGATTTGCTTGCTTTCCCCAGATGCTCCAGTGGTGGGACAGAAGAGCAATGTGATCCTGTGCTGGAGAGCGAAGCAAAGAAAAACACAGCATGTGGCATGATCACAGACCCAGCAGGTAGTGTGTTGGTAGATCTCTGTGAGACATGTGATGGAGCATGGTCTAGCTTGTTTTGTCCCTTCTGTGTAGTCTCTTTTCCTGAGCTCATATTGAAACCAGTGAATGGCCTCCAGTATGAATGGCCAAAGTAAAACCCATAGGTGCCTGGCCAGGATATGTCATCTGTTCAGACAGTGCCAATGTGTCCATGAATTTTATCTGAGAACATGTGCAGGGAAGCACAGCTGCTCTTTGCCTTACACTGACTCTCATTCTGCTTGCTGAGAGAAATAGTTCAGAGGACACTGTCAGTGTGTGTATTACAGATAGTTTATCTGAAATTCTGCACAAGCTCCCTATAGTTGTAGAATTAGTGGTTTGCCCAGGCAGCAAAGCTTGATTTATGTAAGCTGTGTTGTATCAATCATGCAAAAAGAAGAAAACCTGATCCAGAGAGCCCATTCTCATATTGTGCATCGTGTATCCATTTCAAATACTGGATTAACTTATTTAACACAGCCTGGAACACTCACAGTGTGTTTGCTGTGGCAGAAAATACATGGTGGTCACAGTCTTAACATTCCAGTGGGTTTCTTCTATCCTTCTATATATCTTTCTTGATTTACACAGGAATCTTCAAGGACTGTCACACCAAGGTGCCTCCACAGAATTTCTTTGAAAACTGTGTTTATGACGTGTGTTTCACTGGGGGACAGGCAACATCCTTATGCTATGGACTGCAGGCCTATGCTGAGTCATGTGTCAATGCTGGGATATGCATAGAGTGGAGGAATGCTACTCTTTGCCGTGAGTGTTGTGATATAAATATCTATTCTGAATTTTAACTTCATTGTCCTCTATCTTTTCCATGCATGTTATTTCATTTTATGTAATGTTCTGAGTATAGTTTGTCTTCTATAATGTCTTGAGCCTTCTTCAGATTCAGAACTATTCCAGGATTTGTATAAACCACTAATTTTTGAGAACGTTAGGATACATGGAGATCAAATCCTGAAAGTTTTATAATATTTATAATTTACTATTAGTTTCTTGGAAAAGTCTGATTACATTCAACTGTGTCTTATGTGAGCTTCTGCATGGGAGAAATAAGTCCCTTTGCTTCAGTGAATATCTACCATCCTCAAAGTAATTGGAGCTGGTAGTCCTCCATAAAACATGCTTATCAATGGCTTTTGGTTAAAAAAATAATAAGAGACCTTGAAAAGCAGCTGTTTCTAGGAAGTGCTCTATTTCTCTCTAAAGAAATTGAGTATTATCACTTATCTCTCAATTAATTCTCTTCAGAATGACCTTATGGCAAATTTAATATAATGACCTCATATTTCTTAGCATAAAGCTTTCTAGGGGTTCCACTGGTGCAGATTTTAAGCAACACTGGACACCTTTCTGCTTGCCAGACATACAATCATAGAATCATAGAAGAGTTTGGGTTGGATGGGACCTTAAATATCATCTACTTCCAATCCCCCTTCCATGGACATAGACACATTCCATTAAAACATCACAACTTGCTCAAAGTCCCATCCAACCTGGTCTTGAATAATTCCAGGAATGAGGCATCCCCAACTCCTCTGGGCAGCATCTTCAAAGGACATTAAAGTTCACAAACTACACACCTGGAGAGAAAAAAGAGAAGTCCTCTAAAGGTCAACCATACTTAAAAAAAACCACAATTGTTTTCTTTGCTTTTTTTGTCTTATACTAATTTTTGTTATTCCAGTTACCACTGGATTACCTTCTGCAGACCTGCACCTTTTTTCTTTTTCTTTTTTTTCCTTTTTTATTTTTTTTTGAGGTGATCAACAATTAGCTCTGCATTTAAACTAAACCATAAAAAATGTAGAGGTTCTAGGAGCTGGTCAGCTTGGAAAAAGAATCACTGTGATAAAGCACCCAGTAAGTCAGCCCTGAGAGGACAGAGCACAGAGAATTCATATATAAAAAGAAGACAGAGGAAGAAATGAGCTTCTAACCCTGCAAATCAAATTAAAGCTGTGGACATCCAGACTCCATAGTCTCAGGCAATAGGCCAGGACCTAAATATCTATGGCTTGATTTTAGTAATAGAGAAAACTCAGTAACGTTAGAAAGATTGACTCTCAAGTGATCTTTTCATCCGTGATTCAAATAAAAACTCAATTAAGATCCCGACTAAGGGATAGAAGTCTGGCTAGATGACTGGAGATGTTGGCTGTAATTGTCTGACAGGACTAAGAGACCCTGTTGTAGGGACAGAAATAAATGAGAGTCATATGTAGTGATTTATAAGAGAATCCAGCAAAACCCATGTTTTTTCTGTGGTTTTTTTCATGACAAAAATGGACAAGTATTTTGGGATTTCTGTAAAATGTGATGTTATCCCTGGGGACCATGTTTTGGGTGACAGAAGCCCAATTCTACCATAAGCTGAGGGGTGTAAAAGTATATTGTTCTCAAGGAGTCTCAATGAAAGACAGCATGTGATTTTTAGTTCTATTTTGGAATATATGGCAGGTGTTCAAACACTAACTACAGTAATGGGGACATACCAGCTGGTGTGGCAAAAGATTCTTCTATTCCCTTAAGTGGGTCACTTTACACCTTTAAATCAGAGGAAAAAAGTTTGCTGAACCAAGCACAATTAGTCATGTGTGATCACATCACATCTGCCCTCAACTTGAACCTGCAACATTTGACTTGTGAGGGGAAGCACAAGGGTTTCGCACATGTCTTGCCCACTTCTATCAAAAGCCATCCATCTCCCTCAGCAAGAGATGTCTTTGTACTCAGTACTCTCCTGTTAGACTTTCTAACAGCCATTTTGTATATTTTCAGGAGAAAACAGTTAAAAATACAAGGAAACTTTTATCATACTTGCCCTTTTGAGTGGTCTTATTTTTTCTCTTTATTTAGCAATGTCCTGTCCTGGAGGCAGCATCTACAAGAGCTGTGGTACAAGGTGTCCCTCTACCTGTTTCAACATCTCAGCAACTGATTCCTGCAGTTCTTTGCCAGTGGAAGGTTGCTTCTGTAAGGAAGGCTATGTTTTGAGTGGAGACAAATGTGTGCCAGAAAGCAACTGTGGTTGTATTGATGAAAATAAACAGTATCACCAGGCAAGTCACCTCAGACATTTAAAGAAAAAAAAGGATAAAACCAAAACCAGGGGATCTCATTCTTTATCACTGTGATGGAAAAAACCTTGTTAATAACACTACAGAATTCATATTTACACCATTTATAATTTCAAAATAGACTTACTTTGCCAGCCTTCTTGGTCCATGAGCTGTGTGGCTACAGTTGCCCCAGTGACCATGTATCTTGCACATTCAAACACTAGTAATTTGATTTTCCCTTACGGTTTTACCTTCCTATTTATCTTATAAAATATGCTTCTACACTCTTTTTTTTTTTCCACATAGCTGAATGAAAGCTGGTTCACCCATGATTCCTGCACTGAGCGCTGCACCTGCAAGGCAAATAACACCATTGAGTGCAAATCCTGGGAGTGTGGAGCCCAAGAGGAGTGCAGTATTCAGGATGGTGTTCTGGGCTGTCATTCCAATGGTAAGTCCTACCTGAAAATCACCCCAATGTCAATTCCATAATTAGATACTCTTCTTCTATCTTTATTATAAATACCTTTTCATATGTGACAGTAAAGAAGTCCCAAGTGACTGCTGCCAGTGCTGAGATGAAAATGGATGATGTTCTGTCTTGCAAGCACAGATGCCCTCCTGTTGTAGTGGGTATCAGCAAAAACTGATGCTGCCCAAAATTCTGCCAGCTTGCTTGGATTCTATTTGCCCTGATAATAAAAATTCAAGTCCCACATCACCAGTGCTGCAAGCTTTAAATTTGGTTGCATTTCTGTGAGAATTGTATTTCTGTGGGCCTGCATAATGACAAGTGCATTATGTATATAGATGTAATTTTATTTACTTTTATATGTACGTCTATATTTATACAGTTAATGATGTATTTTTATATAGATAAGTAGAAAAACTCTGTATTACTCTCAACTACACTATAAATCATAGCTACAACAGCATATAGAAATAGTTGCTGCCAAGTAATATAGAAATTTGCTGACAAGTATATAATTTGCAAATTAAATTTAGGAGAGGCTTTCTGGAAACTTCTTATTTCCAAATAAATGTCATTGGCATGAACATGAGATACCTCTGTGAAAGTTTGCCCACATAATAATGATCAGGATGAGGTTGCTGCACTAATGCAAATTGTTTTGGTCAGCTGAGTCCATGGTGAAATCTAGTACAAAATTCTTAGATAGTTTTTTTCACCTTCAGGCCAAGCAACATGTCAAGTGGTAGGAGATCCCCATTATTTCACTTTTGATGGAATGAAGTACACTTTCGTGGGAACCTGCACCTACACTTTGGTTGAGGTTGTCAACACTACCACCAATGTCGTTCCTATAACCATACTTGGCAAGAATGAAGACAGAGGACTAAGAGGGGCCACATACCTGAAAGAAGTCTACATAGATGTGCATGGTGTACGAATCACCCTTCAGAAAAACAAAGGAATACTGGTAGGTGGTGGTGCTCTTTATTCTGGAAAGAAGTATCTTAAAATTCGCTCACTTAGAGTAGCTGTAGAAAAAGGATCTTCACATTTCCTAAAGAATATGTATACATATACTTAACACTCGTGGGCACCTCCATTAAGTGGATGTCATGAGGAAATACAATTTCTTACTAGTTCTCAAGGCTTCTGGTTTGGGTTTCCTGTTTTATTGTCCATATCTTGGAGATTAAATCCAGGGCGTCCATACTGAGGAATTGTTCCCTGAATTAAATTATGGGACTCCCTACTTCAACAGCTTTTATCAACCCAATCACCTACAGTGAGCAAGGCATAGAGCATCAGTCTAGAATAACATGGGGAGCCATGGCAATACTGGAGGCAGGGAATCTACCCCATGGGTGAGAAAGACCTTGCTCACCTTGCTCATCTTTCCAGCTCCCTGTTAAAAGCACAGGATATGAATCCTGCCCAGCCCTCCTCAGCTAAAAGGCTGATTCTTGCCACCCATAGCTGGAATATGCAATGGTGGAAATGTAAACAGCTAAAATTGTCACGGAGAAATCTTCAGCACTGCTAGGAATATAGATTGTGAGCTTTCATGGAAGAATGTCCATACTGACAAATGACTCATCTCTCTAGCTGAACAATGAGAGAGTCTACACTCCAGTGCAGAACCGACTGCAAGGCGTATCCATTGGAAATGTTGGCAGATTTATAGTAATGGAAACTGACTTTGGTGTGATAGTGAAATATGACGGCAATCACCATCTGGAGATCACCCTCCCACGCTCTTATTTCTCACAGGTAAGATTTAGTATACAAACATTTGGAGTTGTTTCAAAAGTGCTGTTTTGTGCATTTGTTTCTAGTTTCTTTTATTCCTGTGTTTTGCTATTGCATCTTTCTCTGTATTGTAACACATAATTGTTTTCCTTTCTATTTTTTTCTCTTTACAACAATTTCTTTGTGTTTCAAGGGGGAAGTTAAAGAAAATTACCTGTCTAGGGGGATACTTCTAGCTTAGAGAAATAAGCAGCTTGAAGCCTTAGGGAATCACAGATTTACTGCAAATTCTGTTTTGTTTCTCCATGGGTTCAGTCAGAATATCTGAAATGTCTGGTAAAGGATTGGTTATTGCTGATGATTTGGTCACATTATTTCATAGGCAATGAATAAGAAGTTACTGAGGACGTTAATGCAAAGAGCTCATGCTTAAAATAGGGTTCTTTTCCACCTGCAGGTGCATGGCATGTGTGGCAATTTCAATGGTAATCGTGAAGATGATCTGTCCTTGACCAATGGTACAATTGTCACTGCCCCACAGTTTGGAAACAGCTGGGAAGTGGAGAAAGACAGTGATAAGGGGTAAATGTTAAATAATTTTCATACCTCCCATCTTACTTCAGGAAACGGTGAATTGTTTTCAATTGTTTGGACTGTTTGCTACTTCGTAACCTATAAGCAATGTATATGAGACTTTTCTCTTCTTGAATTTGAAGCTCTCCCCACAGGAAAACACTCAATTCTCTAATCAGGTTCAAGTTTGATGAGAGTAACAAATATCAGACACAGTGTGGTGGTTGTCAGGCAAGCCTACTTCTGCCCAGTCTTTCATTCATTGGCAGAAGGAAGTCATAGTCACCAGTCTTTTCTACTTTTCAGTGGAAATAAACTTTTCAGTTTGAGTCTCTCTTATAGCAGCCTGTGTCCATTGCTCTCTTGCAGCTGTTTGCCAGACTCAAGAGAAGATTTGGATCCTCCTTGCACTGCTGAGAATAAACAAGAAATTGAAAGACAGTGCAATGTTCTAAAATCAGACAAATTCCAAGTATGCCACAGTCTAGTCAACCCTGACGACTTCATAGAGATCTGCATCTATGATATGTGCCAGTATGATGGTATGAAGTCTGCTCTCTGCGACATAGTTCAAGTCTATGTGGACACTTGCAAGAATCATGGAATCACCATTAAATGGAGAAATAGCACATTCTGTCGTAAGTACACAAGCAAGTAAAAACACTGAAACCTGAATGAATGATAGCATGAAAAACTTAGGAGAATTAGGTGAACAAGTTATGTAAAACAAAATTAAATTTATATTCTCACAAAATGCAATTCTACTATAATGATTCCATTGCTGCACTTAACTGTGTTCAGGTTCAGATAAACCCAGAGACAATTCAGAACCAGACAAGTTATGGATATTAATGTGGAGTGAGAATGGCATTAGTAGCCAAATGAGATATTGTAGTGAGCCTAAAATGAAGAAATAATATAACCAGAAAACTAAAGGAAATAGGGATACTGTGTTAGGGAACAGGGCTCAGTGCTATATGATTGAATGAAAACTGTCAACTGTCTCTGTTCTCAGATTAATTTCCAGGGTGTGTGCCTCACACCACCCATTCAACAAAGCTACAAACAAATTATGTAAAAATTAGTAAAGATCATGCAGTGGGGTTTTATCTGTAGGAGTTTTTTTACAATTTAGTATTATATTGTGGGATTATCACATAATGTTCTGGAGGACAAAACAGCTGACTGGTTAAAAACCAAGTCAGATGAAGGTTTAATAAATCTGAAATCCCTAGTTGCCTCCTTGCCATGAGTGGAGGAAAATACTGGACTAACAAACCTTTTGTAATGTTACACTGTTTCTTGAACTGTCCATTATGCATGTCTAGTCATTGGCAGAAATAGGGTTTAGAGCTAGATGAACCTGCAGTCTGACAATGCATATCTGCTGCTCTTGCACGTCTGTAGTTAAGCTAAATTTATACCTGATTTGCATCAGTGGAGGGTTGAATATTTTAAGGTATTTGCCTTTCAGGGTCTCATTTCTAGCAGTGCCCAAAAAGGCATTTGCAGCTGAACTGGAGTACTGAATCTGGATAATCTAGTGCCAGGTGGTTCAGTCATACCTGTAGTAAAACTGATTAAGCAGTTCCAGAGAGCATTCTTTTTTTGTTTTTTGCTGGGTTTTTTAAGTAAAATATAAAAATAAAAACCAGCTGGTGATCAAAATCAGCTGTTAAATGGCAGTTTTGTGCTACCATTTCACAGACCAAAGTGTAGCTTTCAGTGTTTGCAGGACACTTTGTAAATGTATTTAATAACGCTGGCTCTGTTCTCCCACACAGCACTGCCCTGCCCATCCCGGAGCCACTACAAAGACTGTGTCTCTGCCTGCCCATCAACATGCAGTGACATTTTTGCCTCTTCCCTTTGTGAGAAGACAGAAGAGTGCACAGAGGGCTGTGAATGTGATGATAATTATGTGCTCAGTAATGGCAACTGTGTGTCTCTCAGCAGTTGTGGCTGCAGGGATGATGACAACAATTACTACAGTGTAAGTAGTTTGTGGAACAAATCTCTGACTTCAAAACTTGTAGAAAATTGGTCTCCTGTCCATCTTAATAGGAAAGAGAGAGAGAGATCAAAGACTTCAGGGTCTAGCTCCTAAATACCTTTCATCTGAATAGTGAAAGCTGCAGTCTTGGGTATTAGGAGATACAGAAGCTTGCACCTGAGGCCAAAACTGAGGCCTATTTGAAAACAGTCAATTGATCAGTTATTCAGGCAGTCTGTCCTAGTCCAGTTTTGTGTTCAAATTCTCATGTTGAGGACAGTAAGATAAATGGACTGAGATCCCCTCTCCCAGGCTCTTGGTGAAACTACACTTAATCAAGCAGTTGTGGAATTGCCAACTGCACAAGGTTGCACCTAGCTTGCATCCACACCCTTGGCTGTTGAACTTCCATTGCACTGCAAAGCTGAGCACCTTGATAACATATTAACACAACTTGTGTCCAGGCTGGGGAGACATGGATAACTCCACACTGCAGCAAAAGATGCCAGTGCCTGAAGAACGGTGTCATCAGTTGTAAGAGCTATAGCTGTGATTCCAGAGAAACCTGTGTGACCAAAGATGGAAAACACAAGTGCAACCCAACAGGTATGTGCAAGCAGGTCCTCACGCGGGGTTCACTTGAGGGCTGCAGAAGGAGGAGGATGTGGGTGTCCATTCTTTCTTTCATGGCTATTCCATTCTTTCATGGGGAAAGAAGGCAACTCTGTGATGTTGACAACATGTTATTGAATACAAAAAGGCCTCAGTTCTCATAACAAAAGGTTCCTATTCCATGCAGAGAATTTGTAGAGGGAAATGGATACCTGGGGATAATTTAGTTCTATCTAGAAACTTGACAGTTCCTTCTGACAAGTTTGAATAATTAGAAAAAAAAAATTCACACTGCATCTACTGAACCCAAAACTCAGTTTGTGAATCCTATCACAACGACGTTGTTTTTTCCATTTCACATTGATTTGAGAACAGAAAAAAAAAAAAAAACAAAAAACCCAAAAAACCCCAACCAAAAACCAATAAGCAAAACCAGGACAGAGCCAGTCTGGACAGATACATGATAGGCCAGTCAGAGGACTTTGGTGCTTTCCATTTAACATTTGTGTTGGCTAGGCAAAGTTAATCCCATATTCCCTGGGGAGCTTGGGTTGATTAGGAGAGAGCTTGTTGCATAGTGCCCCTACACTTCAGTTTTGAAGAATAGCATGGCATCAGTCCTACTGATGAGCACTGAGGATCAAAACAAAAGCACAAGGCAAATCCAGTTTTCCCCTGCTACGTTTTGGCAATATAATCCTAGCAGAGGCACCCCAGCAGTTTTAAGGATAGCCTTGCTATGTCTTGCTCCTGGCATAATGGATTACTCTGTGCTCAGTGATTGAGGAGAATACACAGATGATAGTCACTGTATCTGAGTGGGGTCTGGTAAACCAAATGATCAGTTTAGTCATTCCTCTGCAGAGAGCCAATGTGCACAACTTAGTCTCAATAAATTCTATAAACTCTAATGTTCTGCTTCAGCTCAGCTGCCTCACAGTGGCTCTCAGCAGAGGAATGAATTTCTCTGCCCATCTCTCCATCTGAGTGTCCATTCACTAGAGTGAAGCCTGAGCACCCATGTTTCCTTTCAGACCTGCTTGCTAGCAGCCGTCATTTTTATCTAACATTTTGAACTGCTCCATGCACAAGACCTGGCACATGCACATTTAGACTGGAGAGTAATGAAGCTCTTCCCTTTCAGGTTTTGGGAGATGCCAGGTCATGGGCGACCCCCACTACATCACCTTTGACGGGCTGGTGCACCACTTCCAAGGGAAATACACATATATTCTTGCTCAGACCATCCCTGACTTACCTGACACTCTGACACAGTTCAGCATTGAAGGCATGAACTACCCTTTACGTGGGAGTCGACACATTACTTACCTGAAAGAGATGCTTATCAACGTTTACAACCACACAGTGCGATTCAGGCAGAACAAGCAGGTTCTGGTAAGTCTCTCCCTGACTACAGAGCACAAAGAAAGGCCCTCCCTCCCTTGGTGTAAAACACCTTTGAGTAATGGACTTTTTAAATGAAGAATTAAAGTATTAAAGAGAACTGTATTGTTACAGCAGCACTATGAGGCAACTGCAAATGAGATTTTAAGTTGTGTGGAGTCATTTTTCTCCATAGCTATGAAAGATACAATTCTACTTCAAACACATACATTTAAAAATATAGTTTTCTCAGTGAAACCCCAAGTATCCCAAGGCTTACAATAAAGCTACACAAATTTTTATCAGTGGTAAGGAAAGGTTTGTTTTATGCCAGGATAATTTAATTTTCTTTCTCTTTATTCGAGTGTAAAAGTATATATAGCTTCTATATTATATTTTTAGCTCAATAATAGAAATTTCTTAGTATGATATGAAAGTACTGTGTTCAGATCACTTTCCACAAGACATGATTTTTTTAACTTAAAAAAATAAATACTGTTAAATTATCTGATATATTTATCATAAAACCAGAGATGTATTGGATTGTAGCATTGACCTGTACTGAAACCAGGTTTTAATTTGGCCTATATATATTGAATTTTAATTTTTTCTTTCCTTGTTAGTTGGATGGTGTGAGGGTGAGGCCCCCTGTTCGACCACATGAAGGTATTCGAATATATCAGAGGACAAGAAGAATTTACCTGGAGACAGATTTTGGCTTATACCTGAGCTATGATGGCAACCAAAATGCAGGTAAGTGATACTAAAAAACTGTAAAGAAATATGTATGCACTGCCCCCAAAAATGTTCTCATTCCAGAGGAGGTCTAAACCCATGCCAAAATTTGAAATCTTCACCCTTTTTGCTTATGGCCCTATGGGATATGAAACACCAGAAAATAACAACAAAAAGTTTCTCATGAACCAGAGAAAGCCATAAAACTGGCATTTCTCTATCTGGATCCCACTGAACTTAGAGAAATGAGATGTAGACTCAGAATATCATATATTTTTTTAATGTTAAATAAGGTCTGAGTGATAAAAACAAAAGCAAATCATTTTAAATTGCTGATTAGGATGATGGGTGAAGTCTGGATCTGCCCCTTTGCCAGCTTAACCCAGTCACAGGACTGAGATCCTCAGGCTATATAATTTTGCATGCTTCTTCTCAAGCCCACTCCAGATAATCCCACGCTTTAGGGCTTGTCAGGACTTTTACATGGCATATACACAAGTCACTTATGTAAGCTGGACACACACATTACCTCCTCTGTTCCAAGCAGAGTTAGTCCTGATGGACAACAGCATTCAGCTGTAGTATTTCTGAGTGTATGGTGAAAGTGCCGGGCAATTTATTTACATGGCCTTCATTCCAAACCCTGAAATTCCAACTGCAGAAAGCAAATATCTGTCTGTAGAAATTCCATTTCTCAATGATCAACTGGATTGTAAGTGAAGGGCAAAAAGTGGGTGATGCATTCAGGTTGTTGCAAAGCAGTAAGCAGTGTGCACTAAAAGCACCCAGGTGGTCATGTCATGTTATATAAAAACTTGCAAGAAACTACTTTTTTCATGATCCATGTTGCAGAGCACAGAAACTGTGAATATAAGTATGAACAGGTATGTTCAGGGCTGTGCTCATGTGCTACATCTTAAGCCCATGTCACATTACCAGCTTCAATCTGAATAACATGTGGCACTTGGCATTGATTTCCACCTCTTCCATACACTCGGTGTTAACACAATTTCTGTGTAACACCTTTTTTTCCTTCTGACTTTCCCTAGACATAAAGCTGGCTACCACCTACAGAAGCAGAGTGGAAGGCTTGTGTGGAGACTTTGATGGGAGATACAGAAATGACTTCACAAATCCAGATGGTGTTTGGGTGAGGAATGTGAATGTGTTTGGTGAAAGCTGGAAAGTTCCTCTGAAAAGAAGCTCTCGTCTCAGGTACTTGATTTTCTATTTCATATCCACAGCAAGCACTGCCACTAAAAGTATTTGAATTAGGCCCTAGTTAACCTCTAGGAATAACTACACTGTCTTATTTCTGTCTTATCTTTCTTCTTCCCTTTGTTTGTGTGTAGTGACTTTTCCTGCCCATCACTAAGGTAAACCATCAGTGCCCTTCTGTCTGGCCAAAAGAGGCCTGAACTGTCAGTGCATTATTCCAGTTCAGTATCCTTCTTTGGAGTCACAGCCATTACAACTGTTAGGGCCCAGGGATGAATAATATCTTTGCCAAGCTCATAGTTCCTGGCAAAGGTAAATACATGTTGTGCTGGGTGGGCCTGAGTGAGTGCAAATCCTGATTCAATGTTAGTCTTTCCTCTGGTATATGAAGGCAGCTTTGAAATCCATCAACATAAATTCACAGTTCCTCCCAGAAAATGTTCTTGAAGAGTATGATTTTCCTGCCTTCATAGCTATCTATTTTTTTTTCTGCCAGTACACAAAAAGAAGGGCATTCTTTTGACTGTACATAAACATATCTGTGGTCAGGAAAATTCTGCACTAATTGCACAACATCATAGAAGGCTTTCCTTACCTTCCTTCCTTTCTTCTTTCCTTTATTCCTGTTACTTTGAATGCCCTTTGGAAATTGCTTAGCCACTGACACATTGCTTTTTCAGAAAGTAAAAGGAACTATATTAGCAGTCAGAATATATTTTGGCTGCAAAAATTTGTCTGCCAGAATAGTAGAAAACAGTATATGGGGAAGTGTTGAGCATAAAGGGCTCTGGAAGCTGGCCCATAGGAGAATTCTGGCATTTCAGTCATACAGCCAGTTGTTCAGTGAAAGTGAACATATGTCCAAGAAATAGGGCTTTATTCCAGCTGCATCCTTCGGACTAACATTTAAATTTTGTTGAATAGACTGGATGGAGGAGGCAATGGATGAAACATGTATCATGCAGAATTTCCAGAGAGAGAACTACAGATATCCTGTATACTTTAAATATTCCTCAATCTCTGAGATGGTAGGAAGTGTTCCAGTATATCTTTGATATCTCCTTCCTAATCAGGAGGAAACATGAAAGAGAAATAAGCTTACATTTACACCACAAGGCACAAGTATTCTTGCAGTGTTACTCGGAGAGTAGTACCATGCCTGTTGGATGCACACAGAACACTGATGATTTCATAATGACTTCATTTACAGACGAGATGTCAACTCAGAAAATGAATCTGAGGAGGAACCAGATCCAGGGCTTTTCCAAGGCTGCAATGAAAATCAGCTGGAGCAGCAAAACGCAACTTCAAGATGTCAAATCCTGACTGACTTGAAGGGTCCTTTTGCCAAGTGTCATTCTGCAGTCCAACCAGATTTCTATTTCACGTAAGTGTCTACTGCAGACAGTTGTTCTCCCCATTTGCAAAGTCCTTTTGGCAAATAGTTTCTGAAAAGATCTTCAGTCATCTGCAGTCTCCAGGGTATTAACAGGAGCTGAGGATAGTAAGTGTCTTTGTAGAACTGGACCAAGTGATTCCATTATCAATGTATTCACATCCCCTTATTTATTTTTAAATAGCTATGATTCTCTTTCTTTCCTCTATTCAGAGTTTCCCTTCTCTGTTATCTCTACAAAGCAGCTTTCCTCTTTTCCTGCACAGATAAAGCAGCAGTGTTAAGCATTATCCCTATAGTCTGGAATTTCCTACATGCTCACAGTTCTCATCCTCATTCAGTGGGAATTTAGCACCTGGGTCTGTTGGGTAGCAGTTCTAACTTCATCAAATCTGTGTCGTGCCATAGCCAAAGGCTGAAGCTGTCAACGACACTTCTTGAATTTTTCACGGAGAAGTACAAAAAACAGATTAGTGAAGAGTAACTAACCTGGTATCTTCAAGGAAGTTCCCTCTGCTGTGTTTCAAGGTTGCTCTGCCTCCAACATATACAATTCCTGTATACCTAATTCTGAGCTGTATTTGTCCCCACATTCCTCATCCATCCATCATCAGACACAAATTCACCAAGTAGCTGCCAGTTTTCTTTAGTTACATAGTTGTGCCTAGTGTTTCAGACTAGGTTTAGTGTTTAGATAATGCCCATCTCAAAGTCCTTCTTACCTGTGAGAAGAATGTTAAAATATCTTAAGCCAGATGAAGTGGACCACTCACTTCAATATATATATATACATATAATATAGTAGTAGGACAGCCTGTTCTACCTGCTTGGTGGTGCCCTGATTTTTCTGAGGTGCTGCATATTTGCAGATTCCATTCATCATGGCTCTCAATGCCTCTGAAAATCAGGCCATGAATATTCAAATGATAAGCAAAACTGAGAAGGTAGCACTGGCAAACAAACACTGGAAAAAACAGAATTTTGTGTCAACATTCAAGGCACATGGACAGGGGGAGGTTACTCATGTACTGAAAGAAGTGTGTAATTCAGTTGTAAGACTTAGCAGCACTAACAAGTGTTCTGAAAGTAAGAAGTAGCCCAAAACAAAAGCAGAGAGCAAAGAAGAACTTACTGTCTTAAGTCAGGTAACTGTTTATAGCTTGGTCCAAGGGAGGCTTAGGTTGCATATGAGGAAAATTTTCAAATTAGGCCATGGTTTAGTGCTGGACCTGGCAGTGTTAGGTTAAAGGTTGGGCTCGATGATCTTAAAGGCCTTTTCCAGCTTCAATGATGCTATGATTCTATATGGACACCTCGCACAGCAGCAGCAGCTGCACCACAAATGACCTGTTCTTCCCAATCATGTGTTCAGGGTGTCTTTTAATCCTGTTCTCTGTCAGCCAGATACTGGAAAACAAAACTAACTCAGAGTCAGGCAGAAAAGCAAATGAAAACAGCCACTAGGAAATGTACTGGGAATGAATGTTTTCTCATGCTGCACACAGGAGCTGCCTGTTCGATATGTGTGTGGAAGGAGATGAGGATGCTACCTTGTGTCGCAGTCTGGAGGAATATGTGCTGGCTTGTCAGCAGCAAGGAGTCACTTTGGATGGCTGGAGGCAACAGACAGTCTGTGGTAAGCACGGGAAGAAACAGAAAGTAGGGATTCTACCTACAGGACTCTCAAAATGGGAAGTTTAAATATTTTCCTATATCACATCTTCTCAGGGAGTAAAAGCATGTTGATTCACACTGCACTCACTCTTCACAGTTAAGAACATTTGCTGTGCTGGCCTCTATCCTGTCTCCTATGCTGACCTTTGCATTTAAACCTCACCTCAGAGAGATACTTAGGGAATCAGAGCTGTCAGCTCCCTGTCAGCAGAAGTTTTGTGAGTGAAAAGATGTTCCTATTCCCAACAGGACAAAAAGTTTACATTTTGGAGACCATCACAAGCTACAAATCTGAAGGCAAAACATTTCATTTCAAACTCTTTTTAAATCTGCAAAATATACAGATTATCTTTTTTGCCTGTGAAATTTCAAGATTAAAAAAGAGATTCAACTGAAAACTCAAAACTTTTCAGACTAAAAAACGATGAAATAAAACTTATAATAATTCCAAACATATTCTTCCTCCTTTTTTTTTTTTTTTTTTTTAAGTTTGGAGATTAATCAAACCATACTTTCCCTATGTCTGCTATGGTTAGATGACTTTGTGTTTCTGGTGAAACACATTTCCCAATTTTGTGGAACACCTCTGGCACTTGCAGGGATGGCAGCCCTGAATGTGTGAGAAGTTATTTTGAGATCAGTGTGTACCAGGAAAGAGAGCACAGTATACAAAAAAATCATGCCTTTCCTGACTTTGGAGTGCTTTACTTACAGTTCAGTACTATTACAGATGTATGCACCTTTGTGATCGTGTGTGTTCATCATATTCCCTCCTACAAAATGGATCAGAAAGGGAATTCTGTAAGTCACTAATGCACTGCAGCCTGGTTTAACTGGACTCCTTATTTTTACAGGTATATCATGTCCTGCCAACAGCAAGTACAGTTCATGCATGTCTGCATGCCCAGCATCCTGCAACGACCTGACCAGCCCCTCTGAGTGTGAATCACCCTGTGTTGAAGGCTGTGAATGCCTCCCTGGTTATGTTCTTAGTGGCTTTGAATGTGTGCCTTACAAACAGTGTGGCTGCACATACCTTGACAAATACTATGAGGTACAGTCTCTCTGCTCCCACAGCACTAAACAGTATTTTCTCCTGCTAGTAATTTTGACCATCTCTTCATAATTCTCAGCATGTAATTTTGCATTAGAAACATTAGAAACAAAGAGGAATTGTTTAATATTCTGGTTTCTGGAGAAAGGCAAGAGAGGTCAAGATCTCTTAGTCTCCCTCTGAAAATCTGCCTGCCAGTGCAAGGCAAACACTTGGAGAAAGTATGTAATAAACTCATGTTAATTCTTGTCCTTTATTATACTCATAGGCTCTAAAGTTTACAACACACCAGTTACAGAAAAATTCCATGTATCACTGTGGCCCTGCTCCTCTCAGTGAAGAGTGGTATGGGCAGAGCTGAGAGTCTGTAGAGTTGGGTAGGACATGAAGAAAGCCCTGAGCAAAGCTGGATTCTGAGGACAACCCTCCATTGTCACTGCAGGATAGAACACCTTCATTATTTCATAGATTTCTGGTTTACCACTAGAGATCTGCTACAAAAAAGGCCTAAGCCAGTAAAGATTTACTATTGACAGGTGGCAGTTTTAAGAAAAATATCAGCTAGCATTTCCATATTGCCTTGGAGGTATGATGTGATTCATCTGCCACTCATCTTCAGCTACAGTTGACCATTTTTGGTTGCACATGTACCCTGTCTGGGGCTAGGATCTTGTGCCCCAAACTCTTCTTTTGCTTTCTTTCTTGAGCCATCCTCAAGTTTCCAAGAGCTGCATTAGTAAGCTGTTTGGTTTCCTTTTTTTTTCACAAACTACTTATTGAAAAACCAATCTGCCCTATTGCCTTTCATCAGGAAAGCACTGGAGAGAGTATAATGAGGGACCCAGTGCTACATTCATGGTTTTGGGTTTTTTTTCTGGCTGATTTTATTTGATCTTTTTTAACATCTAACTCTTGTTTTTCCAGATTGGAGAAATATTCACCACTGATGATTGTTCTCAGAAATGCCAGTGCACAGAAAGCTCCACTGTTTTCTGCTCTGACAAAGTGTGTGGGTCTGGTGAAATCTGTGGCATTTCAAACTACAGTCGTGGATGCTACAGGAGTGAGTCAACCACTATCACACTCTCTTTGATGCTATGAAGTCTTGACTTACTTTAAAGAACATCACTGGGCTAGGGATAGTTGCAAGAGAGAGTGTACAGAAGAAAACCATGCAAGGGATCTTGCTCTGATGTTTCACTGGAGAAACAGTGTTTCTTTCCCTTATTGGTGGTGGCTGATAGAGTAACATGCTAAAATACAGGGGATGTGCAGAACTGTAATGTCAGTGTAATCTAAACAAGAACAGTTCTCTTCAGGGCTGGATTCTCCTTTATTCCAGGTGGCCCATGTATGCCAAATCCTTGTAAGAATGATGGCATTTGCTCTGAAACTACCAACAGCACCTCCCTCTACTTCTGTGAATGTTCAGAACTCTACACAGGACCAAACTGCGAGGCTGAAAAAATAGGTAATAAAACTATTTTGGATTTCTCTGTGTTACACCCTCCACTTTCAAAAATGGGTGTCGTTATGGAGAAGACTGAGCTTGCTCTTCATTTTCATGATGTAAGTTATTAACCCAGTGGGTGAGAGCCTGTGGTCATCCAAGCAGAAAGAAGGGCCAGAAGCTCAGTGGAGAGACACCAGAAAGCAGGACCAGCAGGGCTTGGTACAGCACACAGGACCTGGATCTGACACTACTCCAGAAAGCCACAGAGAACAGTATAAACCAAACAGGCAGGCAAGGGTGGAGAAAAAAACATTTCTGTTCACAGCTTTCAGTGACAGGGCTCTTGTTTGTTCTTCAGCTGAAGACCCTGACACAGAGGATTCAGACCACACGGTTGCCATCGTCATTGGAGTTGTGGCAGGTGTAGCTGTTATTGTCATTCTCATCTCCTCTACAGTGTACCTGTTCAGGTAAGGCTTTTCCCAGCTTTGCTGCATCCAGCAAAGGAAAAATACTTCTTTTAGCACCTGTAAACCTCAAAACTCCCATCAGTTACATACCTGCAAGACCAGAAAAGAGCCACAGCATTCGGGATTTCTTCTGAGGAATGTGAGGGTAAACTCACCTTTTTTTCCCTCAGGAATGAACAAATGCCATTTCTTTTACATGGGGCATATGCATCACGTATCATAAAACTCTAGCTTCTCCAAAACTGAGTTCCATTCATGCTCACAGCATTGTTTGATCTCTCATTATAAATAAGAATTGAAATTTAAATAGGCTTTTCTTATTTCTTTTTCCATTGTACAGAAGGAAGAGAAAGATGGATACAGCTACAATAACAAGGAATTCTTCTTTGAAATGGTCCAGGGATAAACTGGACGCCAGAGTATGTGAGCAAGATTATGGCTGCATCGTGAACAGTGCATTTGATCAAAATGAATCCCCAAATACACACCTATAGTTAACAATATTATTCCTATTCATTTGCCACACTTTTTAGTCTTGTATTTTAATTGTATTTCTAATACTTGGAGAAGAAATAATAATAAAATTGTCATTGCATTTGTTGAAAACCTTTGAAATTGTTCATTTAAAGTATTTCTCAGATCTCACATTGCAGGCCCAAATTGAAATATGTTCTGTCAGAAGAGGCTCTGTTGTCTTCAAAGGCTGTTTGAAAAGCACAAACTCCAGACAGACCCTGACAGCACAAGTATGCTGCACAATGTCACATACACACCTCTGAGAGATGTACAAACCATAGACTGATGTGGTTAGAATTCAAATTGAAAGAGAGTACGTTTAAGTTAGATATCAGAAAGTAGGGTTAGGTTAGATTTTAGAAAGAAATTCCTTACTGTGAGGGCAGTCAGGTACTTGAATGGGTTGTCCATAGAAGTTGTGGATGTCCTGTCCCTGGAAGTGTTCAGGGCCAGGTTGGATGAAGCTTTGAGCAATCTGGTCTAATGAAAGGTGTTCCTGCCCATGGCAGGGGGTTGGAACTGGATGATCTTTAGGTCCCTTCCAACCCAAACCATTCTGTGATTCTATGAACTAATTATAGCACCCCAGCCAGGTCTTCATGAGATCTTACCCAAATCCTTCCATGGGGAGGGGATTAGTTGACTGACATGGACACAGTTCTTTACTCCTCTTCTGGCAAGGCATGTCCAGGTGGGGAGAGACAGAAACAAGACACTGAGCTCACCCGAGGACAGATGTAATAAAAAGGATGACCCCCCCCATTATGCCCTTAGAGTAGAGGGGAGAAGAAGTAGGCTTGTCATCAGTCCCCAGCCTGTGGGGGCTAAGCAAGAACATAACAAAAACTTTCTGAAGAATAAGATCCTGTCATAAACTCTCCTTGGAGTCTTTGCAAACTCAGAAGCTGCCACACTGATGAATGTGAGAGGAGCTTTGCATCAACTGAGCCCCAAACCATACTAAGGAATCCTCTACATCAGGAGACCAAAGGTGTTTGCAGTAATGCCTAGTAACATGCTGTGTGTGAGACCCACCCCATGACAGACCACTCACAAAGCTCAGGGACTGAAGCATTACCTGAGCCTTGTCCAAGCCCAGAATGGATTACCAAGGCTATGAGTGAAGCTTTGAGATGTAAAGCACCATGAAAAATTTTTCTCGTGCTTTTTCAGTTCATTGCAGGTTATTTTCTGATTGTTGAGGAAGACATATAGTGCAGGTAGCTCAGTGTGCAACTGTAGTGTGAGATGCAGATTGAGCTCTGGGTGGCAAAGCCTGACTGAACTGGTGCCTTTACATAACAAAGGGCATGGGGACCTGTGACACAGTCACATGAACAGTCACTCAGAGACACAGCAGGAGCTGAGGACCCCAGACTGTGAGGGTATAAAATACACGGGGTTTCTTTTGTTTTGGGTCCCTCCTGGGAGGCACCCAGCTCAAGCTATTGTTTCCTTATTGCACCATGATTAATTCATTTTAAGGATCCAGCTGTTTAGACTCCTAAGGGAAACCTGGGGCTGAGCAGATAAGAAGACTTTGTGTGATTGTGTGAGTGTGAGGTGTACAGGGGGGCACCTCAGGGAGGCTCTGATGGGGCCTGGCTCCTGGCTCAAGTGGAGCCAGTGTGACTGCCAGAGTGGGTCCTGGATGGTCAGACAGGAGGGTTTCCTAAACAGGGCTTGCTGTTTTTTTCTGCTGTAATGTTGGTTATTATTAATTTACCCTTTCTCCTTTCCCTTGTATCCATAAAATCATGATAGCCAGAGAAGTATTTGCAGTCTCCACGGTGAGTTAGGTCCATTCAAGAACACATCAGCTATCCATACACACAGGCCACAGCTCTTTTGGAAAGGGTATGAATAGAAAGGGCCTTTCAACCTCATTACACAATGAAAATGAATCAGCGAGAGAGATCTACTCGTCCACAAATGAACTGTCAACTTTATGCTGGAATTCCACTGTGTTTATAATACCATCTCTGCTGCCTGGTCAGTGGCAGCTCCTATTGCACTCTTGCGCCTGCTACAGCATGACCCAGTGACTGCCGAGCAGCGCTGATCGCACGCACCTCCCTTTGCACTCGGTGGGAGCACAGACCAGTCCCTGCCCTGCAGCATCCCAGGTCAGGCTCTCCCAAGCAACAGGATCCTGCTGCACCCAGGTAAAGCGGATTTCTGGGTTTCCATGTATATGTGGGTTTTTTGGTTGGGGTTGTTTTTTTTTTTTCCAATACTACAAGACTTGCCTTGGTGATTCAATTTCCCCTACAAAGCTTTGCAAGTAGTTCAGACTTAAAGAAGGGGATGATACAGAAAGCAGAACTGCCGTTCAATGCTCCACTGAATTAACAATTTCATGTCACTGGAAGACAGAAAGATGACAAATCTTTTACTGCTCTCATCTTTTAAATCAACCAGTTTGCTCACCTGACTTCTGAAATGTAATGCTTTAAATACACTGCTTAGTTCAACTCACCCAGAGGAAAATTTTGTTGTTAGTTTTAGCACACTGTGCCAGCATCAGTCAAGGAGACGGCTGTATGGGCTCAGCTGTGCGCATATCTACGACCAGGACCCTTGCGGGGCACAGTCATGAGATTTCTCTGACGCCCTGAAGGAAATACCCAGGCCACGTCATAAAAACATATCCTAGAGGTCTCTTCGCCCTAAAATTATTTCACTCAGAGCTCAAGCTCCTTTGTTTCACATCACAGTGAAGAAGTAAAACGGCAGCATTCATTTTTCTCTCGAAAAGTTTCCCGGTGAGAGATGCTCACTCACCGCTCGGCCGAGCGGGACAGGAGCCCCTCCGCGTCTGCAGAGGCTCGAGGAGCCGCGGCAGAGTCTCCGGGAAAGTGGCAGTAGCCCGTCTTCCTCGGGCACAGGATCAGATTTTCCACTAAACGAATGGTTTTGGCACCAGTCTCGGAAGGGGAGCCTCAGCTTGGGAGGGGCGGTGGGAGAGAAAAGGCGGGGTCGGTGGGACGTGGGGGGATGCAACAGAAGGGGACGGCTCTGGACAGCGCTCGGACACCGTCGGCACTAAGCCCGGCAGGATCCGCGCAAGCGCCATTTTCTTGTTATTTATAGCAAGAAAAGCGGGCCGGGAGCGCGGCTACG
>VXAC01008436.1:1361220-1394537 GCA_013399225.1 Rhipidura dahli | reverse complement strand
CGCGCCCGCACCGCGGCGGGCCAGGCCGCCCCGCTGCTCTCGGGGGTCCCCGGCGTGCGGAGACAGCGAGCAGAAACTCGGAGCTGCGGGCATCCACGGGCAGGGGATGCGGGATGACGTGCAGGGGGATGCGGAGACCAGGGGCATGTGGAGAAATGTGCACAGGGATGTGGAAGGAGAGGGGGATGACAGCAGGGCAAAAGGATGCGGGAAGACAGAAGGATGCGAGAAGACGTGCAGAGGGATATGGTCTGCAGGACAGACGAGTCCCGCCGGCCCAGTATTTCTGGTGTGGGAGCAGCGTTGCTTTGCAGCGCTCTCGCTTTCCCGTGGGGTTTCTAAAATTCATGTCGGCTCCCCAGTCCGCCCGAAAGCATGGGGTGTTGCGACGGCAGGGCCAGGCGGGGATCAAGGCTGCCATTACAGCCCCCACCGGGACCTGGAGCTGCAGCTCCAGCCACCCTGCCACCGGCCAGGTCAATGTGAGGGGCAGAGCTGGAGTATCAGCAAAGCCCTGTGCGGCTACACACTGGGATAGCTTGGCCTCTGCCCGGAGTCACGCACATTGCCTGAAAACTGTGGGATTCATAATCACTCCCGCAGTAAATCCCAGAATCTATATTTATGTCCAGGAAAAAGTTCACTTTTTCTAATGGCACAGGGCAAGGCCAGATGCTCATATTTATGAACCTCCTCTCTCAGCTATCATTCAGCATCTTCTAGGTTCTGGGAGGGCAGAACATAAGCCATCCTGCCATTGCAGATAAGAGCTGGAGATCCCTGTGGTAGCAATACAGCAGGGCCATCACAGGGCCACAGATCTCTCTTTGAGAGAACTCAGTCTGTCAAAGATGAAGTGCTGAGCTGAAAGTAATCTTCTTTGCTCAGCAGAAATATTTTGTAGCAGGTATCTCACTGCAGTTCTTACCATTTCCAGATATATGTTGAAATAAATCAATCCATAATGGATTCCTGTGGCAACATCCATCTAAGGGAATGAGTTATGGTATCTTGGCTTAATAGAAATGAAAGGGGACATTTTTGTAATTTTTAATAATTGGGCATGGTTCTTAGCATATATTTTAGCATTCCCAGGAAATATAAGTTTAGAGAAGAAGCAAACCCCTGGAAATATTTCACTTGTCTGCATATTTCTTCATTTGCCCATGCTGCTTGAGACAGCTGTCCTAGGAAGGCACAGGAAAACTGTGGTATGATTTTCTAAGGTTTAATGGCAAGATATGTAATACTTACTGCAGTAGTGCCCATTTTTTCACCTAGGTTGTTTCATTAGATCATTGTATCAATACTGAATGCGATAGAAGAGAGGATTCATCCTTGTGAGACTCACAAGACCTGTAAAATGAGTACACAGGAGGTGGAAGAACAGTTATCCATAGCAACCCTTGGAAACAAAGATAGAGGTGAAGACAAATACAGGCTAATTATAAATATCCATTTCTGATCTATATACGGCCTAGTAACATGTACAGAAAAAATTATTACAGGAAATATTTTATGCTTGCACAGTGGAAATAGGATATATATTTAACAGCCTTTGCATCTAATTATCAGGCAAGTTTCTAAACATAGTTCAAACCTGGCCAATTTTTTTACTCAAAATCTCTCTCTGGTGTGGTTGAACCAAGACAAAAACAGGTACCAGAGATCTAAAGAAAACAATTTATTTCATTCCAGCCACGCCGTTTTAATATCCTACTTATAAATCTTATATATGTCTTTCCAGAATATGTACTTGAATAGGTAATTCTAAATATACTTAATCTGCCTTATTCAGTTAGTTACTCTTGCACTTGCCATATAATAGGTGTAGTGTTCGTAAGGATTAGTCATAGTCTAAAATAATAAGCAAGAGCTGGTAAATATTAAATTTGCAAGTATCTTGAAAAACAGAGCCTGAATTCACCTTATATCTGCATTATTAAGTTTACAAACAATTTTGACCAAGACATAAAAATACCTCAATGAAAACAGCTGTTATCATTATTTGACTGGAAATTAGATGGCTGTTTTTAAACTATTACATAAATACCACATATAAACTCCTTAAGTCTTCTGAGTTTCATTGTGACCAGCATCATTCCTCCTGCCCAAGCTGTGTCATCATGTATTGCAAAATAACAGGCTTTGGGTTAGTTTAGCTTTGACCTTGAAATGCTCAGTATTACTGATGTCCTATCAGCCTGATGTCTCATGAACACACAAACTGCATAGGAGGAACGTCAGATTTATGTGGCATTTCCTCCAAATGGGTGTTTAGGGTCAGCCAAGAGATAAGAGGAGTATTTATTAGACTTCTATAGGTCTCCTGTCCAAAGGAAGGGATGAGTGATTGAGGTAGGTTGGAGTTAGAAGTGAGTGAGCAAAGTTGGTAGAGGTTACACCAGGTTTTTTTGTGGGGGCAATGGACCTTTTCTGATTTTTCCCTGATTTAAGGCAGAAGAAAAATGCTTGTGCCTGATCTAAAGGAATGTCTTGGATTCTTCTCTTTGGTTTATGTATGAAAAATACTTTTTTTTTTTTAATTAAAGCAGTTGTTTGGCTGTTTTATCAAGGCTGGAGGAAAATCAGATAATTCCGTATCTGGCATAGAATGAAAATACAGTAACTGAGCCCAGAAGATAATCTGAAACTCCTTATAAAATAGCTGGAGGAGCAGGGTGGAAGTTTACCAACAGCTCTATCAGACCCTGAAGCAACAGCAGTAAATCTCCTTGGCAGAAGCATTATAAAGATCCTCTGTGCCAGCAACTGAAGCAGTAGGAACTGAGACTGCAAACTAAACAGCAAGAAGTCAGCGACAATCCTACTTTTCCAGCTCTTGAGAACCAAAGATCAAAGTAAGGGCAGTTATATGAAGACTTGTGTAATGGTCCACTGAACCTAGGCCTGAGAAAGCCCTAAAAATCCTTTCTAGGGAGTCTTGATCAGTTGCTTGAAGTAAAAAAGTGGCTTTGGTATAAGTAGGACATCCCTGGTGTGGGTGGTCCTGCTTTAGAAAGAAAGGGACTTGAACCTTTGTTGTAGTCTAGCCCTTGATTTGCTATGGACATCCATAACTATGGATGGGAGAATGAATGGAAGCCTGCTGAAAGGTACTGCTCTGCAAAGATGGGTCCTGTCAGCTTTTTGGCTCTCTATTCCATTAACAAGGACTTCATTGAGTCTTTGGGCCCAGATTTGGGCTTTTAAAGCATAGAGTGATCTTTGTGAAATGAAATTGTAGTGCTGAGTTCTACTGCACTGTTGACTGTGGCCACAAGATGGGCTCCTCTGGAGCTGGAATTAAAAATTAAGCTCAGCCTTGATGTCTGAATTTGATTGTCCAGGACTGCAATGAAATGCTGTCTTATGTCCTATCTACAATATCGAGCTCACACAAGCTTTTGTGGCCTCTCTGTCCTGTGGGTTACAAGAGGAGAGGTAGCCCTTGGCATACACCAGCTCTCTTCAAGGACTGGCCAACAGGCTGCAAATCAACACAACTCAGTGCAGTCTTAAGCAGAAAAGTGAGGGGTGGTTTCATTTTTCAAAGGGTCCAAGGCTGATGCAAGGAAGCTTGTTAGTGATGTGCAAATCCAGAATTCTGGTCTGAATGAATAATGGAGGCTTGCTGCCACTTTTGTCCACAGGAAAACAACTTCTCTGCTAAATGACAGTGGCTGCACATAATTCTGGGGGTTTGGAGAACTTCAGCATCCTGAAGAGGTGGTGCAAACTGACATGAGGTATTTGACACAGGAAGTATGGCAAGATGACTGCAAACAGACCATACAATTTCAGCTTCTCTGCAAGGAAAACAGATCTCTTCAGAGAGAACCTGTTCTTTGTGCAGCAGGCAGAAGCTAGACAGCTCATTCTGATGTGTGTGCATGATCATGCTGCAGAGAATCCACATTAATTAACAGCATGTTTACTCACATTTGCTCTGCAAAAACTTATAGAACCCTCTATGACTAGGGACGCAGAAGAAAAGCAGAGATTTCCCAGTTAATCTTGTAGCAGATGCTATAGTTCACCTACATGAATTGCAAACTCTGACCAGGACATTCTTATCTATGCTGCTTTCCAAAAGCTTTATACACAATCTTAATGTGATCAGTATAGTACATGTATATCCAGCTCCATCTCCTCCTGTGTTAGGAGTGTGGTAAAAGCCCAGCACAGTATTTTAGCATTAACATTTAGAACTGGTCTTCCAAGGCATGGTCATCACAATCCTCCTGAAGACCCCCCTGGCTTTATTACAGTCTTTCATGTAAAAAATTTGCCTGTCTTTCCCATACCTTCTCTGTTCAATAGGTAAACAGATATTAATCTTCTGTTAGAGCTAAAGGGAGTTCTGGCCTGCGTTTCAGGCTTACAAATGTTGTCTGTATGTTATTATAATCTTTAACATGGTGATCTTCATTGCTTCATAAGCTGCATACCTAAATAAGGTGTAGTAATCATTGAATCACCTGTGGTGGAAGTCTCTTCCTCTTAAGTTGGCCAGCTGTTGAATTCTATGACTGAAGACTACATTTTAGGGTATATCTTGTAGTCTTGAAGAATTAAAATTCTCTCAAGTGAGGAACATTGGAGGCACTCATATTAATCAAGTAAACTCACTTGTCAGACTTGCTGAGTAGTTCCAACAATATATGTAACGATTTTTTACTACATTGTTCTTCAGCAAAACATCTTTTGTAGCAAACACCTCAGGGAATATTGCAGTCAGCTGCATGCTCAGAGATCAATCTTTGTACTCTTGAGTGCATTCTGTACTCCAAAGCTGGAATGTCATGATAAGTTTTATTTTTGTGGGGGTGCTTTTGAATGGGATTTCAATGTTCAGTATTGTTGGAAAACTGAAAATGCATTGCAATGTGTCTGAACTGAAATTTTTTCTCTTCAAACCAAACAGTAGGATACCATGAAAATGCCCCCTATATAACGGCTTTCCTCTTGAAGCTTCGCTTTCAACTGACCATGCATTTACAAACTGTAAAGCCATTGCACTCCTGGGTCCCAGTTATTCAGTTCCAGGTGTTTACACTATGCCACCATAGTAAAATGTTCTATTTAGTAAAGATGCCTTCTCAGCAGCGAAGCTATATCTGCAACATCACTCACCATTGCATCTGAGAGCACGAAGAAGCCATCTGCTCTGGGAGAACAATGCTGGGATTCCCAGCTAATGGCCTTAAACAGAGTTCTAGCTGAAGAAATGATGATAGGCTGATGCAAACTGCTTCTGGGGAGAGTCTACCAGACAGTGCATGATGGAAGGAGGCTTTCTGGGATCAGCTACAGATCAGGACAGCTGCAGACACAGCTACTTCAGTATTATTTGTTGTGGTTTAACCCCATCCAGCAATGAAAAGAACCACATAGCTGGGGTGGGAAAGAGAATCAGAACAGTAAAAGTGAGAAAACTCATGGGTTGAGACAAAAACAGTTTAATGGGACAGAAAATGGAGAAAATGATGATGATGATGACAATGATGATGATAATGATGATGATAATAATGTCTAGAAGAGGTGCTGCACAATGCAACTGCTCACCCCTCGCTGACTGATATCCAGCCACTTCCTGGGCAGTGACCCTGGGCCAGCTCTCCCTAGTAGTTTATATGCTGAGCATGTTGCCCTGTGGTGTGGGATATCCCTCTGGCCAGTTTAGGCAGCCGTCCCAGCTGTATCCCCACACAGCTTATTATGCTACTCCAGCCTTCTTACTATCAGTACATGAGATGCTAAAAATTCCTTGACTTAGCATCAACACTACTTAGCAAGAACTAAAAAACCTGTGTGTTATCAACATTATGCTCATACTAAATTCAAAATACAGCACTATACCAGCTACTTGAAAGGCAATTAATTCTATCCCCGCAGAAACCAAGGCAGTAATATTTTAAAAAAAGTTTAATATTTAAAACATCTGGTTTAAGAGTTGTAACGAAAGGCAGCTGTTGTAGTTATTGACCTGTACTGGAAGGAAACCATTTGGCATGAGGTTAATCTCACTGTGCTCAGCAGATGTTCAGTGTTGTGTCACAATCATTGCACGTGCTGATCTGCACCTTTTAGTAAGACAAGGCTATATTTATTTGTATTAAATGTGACATTAAGATCTTAAGCAATGTCAGAATGGTATTGTCACCTTCTAGGGATATTTATCTATCTTCTCTAAATCCTGTCAAGGTCTATGTGGAAAAGTAATTTTTCATAGTAGTTAAAGGACACAGGAAGTGTCCCATGACAAATGACCCACCCATTAACATGTGATGGGTAAATGTTAATGCCTCGTACACTAGGATCATGGATCCTAACAGAATTGGGGTTTTAGTGATGACTAAAATGTTTGGGTTGAGTTTGGTCTGACTTCACGCTGACAGGAATTCTGACTACGTAGGTGAAACTGGGAGTTATGTTTCTTGTCCTTAGTAGATGAGGTACAAGGGATGTGGAACAGATGAATTACTGAGTTTCTTCTTATTTCAGCTATTCTACTTATATATTTGAGGGTCTCTTTGACATATATCTGTTTTAAGTTCATTTGATAATGTTTTTTCCTCAAATACTGGCTCCAAAATGTTGGGTCCCTCTCACAGTTCTACTGATAGTTGTCACAGTGTTACATTTATCCAGGATATATGGAGATTGTGATTACTGGCACCCTGACAGCAACTGACTTTTGCACAAAAGGTATTAGGGGCTAAACTGTCAAAATGAGCTTGGAGAACAGGAATCTCTGTGCTTAGCTGTCACTAACTTTGAAGCACCTAGAAATGTTTACTGGCTATGTGGAATGTCCAGCAAATATTGCAGGCAGCATCAACCTTCAGGGCAAGTCTTCCTATGTATAGACTGCAGAGGCATAAAGTGGTCTTTGATGTACATCATACTGTCTCTAGTTTTACTGATAAAGAATATTTTAATTGTGATTTTAATGATAAGCACTGCTGAAATGAGATCTTGTGGTACAGTCATGGATAACTAAAAAATAATAGTGCCTCAGGTTTAATGGTCTAATCTTAAATTCAATGAAATTATGATGTTCCTCTGTCAAATAAATGTCACTTAATAAAGGAAACAGAAAAAACCCCATTTTTAAAAGGAACCTGTGAACAAAAGAGTATTTTTAAATCTTTTATTTCAGGACATCTTTCCTTCAAATGAGACTGCCTGCATAATAGCACTGTGAAAGGGAGATAAGATAATTGCTACTTCAGCAACAGAACAAGAGGAGTGCCTGAAGCTCCTTCCTGTCTGTGATTTAGACAGTAGCTGAAACAGAATAATTCTCTACCTTAATGTTTCTTTTGGACTCTGTTTGGCTGACTTCAGTTTTGCCAACCCCCAAAATAAATATTTGGGAGACTTCCCTCTTTGGGACCTTAAATAAATCATGGTTTTGTCTGTTTGTTTTGTTCTTCCTCTCCCCCCCTTTTAACATCTTCTGTTAAACTCAGGGATGATGACAGGTGCAGAAACATCTGCCAGGTTAGAGCAGGGAAGGCTTTTGGCCATGGCTGTTAGAATTTCCTCAGCAAGCAAAAAGCCATCAGCTGATCTAAATGAGAAAAACAATAGTAGCAGAATCAAAGCCATAGCTTGCCTTGCTATTGGAATGTGGGCTACCACTTCACAGTGGCTTGAGGAAAGGAGCCCCGTGCTGAAGTTCTGAGATAAAATGGATGGAAAAGTTTTTCTAGCGAGTAAGAAAACAGCCTGCTATTTGCAGTAGTGCTTAAAGCAAATGCATGTGAACACTTGCTGATCTGAACTGTGAAATGAATGCATTGCAGTTAGGCTCTGAGATTCAGAACTGAGCTCTTCTCAGAATTTCAGTTTGGGCAAGTGGACCTACTAACAGCAGTGTAGTGAGAAGAAAGTGGCACACTAAGTGCCACCTGAGTGTCTGGATTGTGAGCCTTCTTTTCCACTGGTTCACTAATGCTTGGGCATCTTTTTCCATGCACAGAGGATTGAAAGCAGGAGTATACAGGCTTTTGAGTACCCAGAAATTGTTCCTTGGTGAATGCACACAGAAGGGAGCTAGGTCTAACCTAACCGAAGCCTAACATGTCTGGCATGCAAGCCTCAGCACCCCAGGGCAACATGTTCTTGGCCACACCATTGTCAGTCATGTGGGAAAACGTCAGTCTTTGTTGCTCCTTGGAGCAGGATAATCTTCTGTCTTGATGAGCTGTTGTCTTCTACCTGTCTTCTGAGGTTTTTCCTCAGTGTTCTAACTTTCACATTAGCGCTGTTCTCTTGAGGCCTTGAGTTAATAACAAATATGAGTCAACACTTGCACTTCTTTTTTTTTTTTTTTGGCATGTTTTTTGTTTTGTTTTATATGTGCTTTTCTTATCCTGCCTGGTTTTCTCACTGCCTGACAGCAATTTTCTTCAGTAAAGCTGCACATCTTAATTAATTAATTGGATGCTGGGCTGTGGGCTACTGTTGATGGTCTTTGAGAGGACATGGCATTTTAGCACAGCTATTCTCAAACTCATAATGGATGCTCCATTAGGGATCTGGGGAATACATCTCCTAGTGAGGGAAGATGGCCTGTCCCTGGGGAGCTGCTGAAAGATGAGCAGGGGAGGGAAGAAAGCAAGAAAATGGCCTGGGAGCAGAATGCCTAAAAGGTTCCCTCTAGTTGAGAGACAGGCTGCACCAAAAAGTGTGACTGAGGTGATCTGTGGATTTTGAGAGCTGCAGGAAAAGCCTTCTTCTTCTGTTGTCTCCTTGTCCTGCTCAGGGTACTGGTTTGGCTCTGTGGCTTGCAGCAGTTACAGCCTTCTCCTGAGTCCTTCCTTAGTCTGGCTGTCAGGAGCTACTTTGTCCACTTCTCCCTCTGCCCTCTGCTTGCCATCTTCCCTGCTACACTCCAGCCAGCACTCACCCTGCATCCATCCAAACCAAAAGCAACTCTTCTGTGGGAAGAGCATCCAAAATCCAGAACACACAGTGAGGGGGATGAAGAAAAGCAATCTGAGGACTGCTGGCTCGGTGCGTCTTCTCCCACACTGCAGAGGAGGAAGTGGCACTTCTCTGCATTCCAAAATAGCATGACAGCATTTGAATTCCCAAATGCCACTGTGTGCATATGTGACAGGGGTTCTCCTTTGTCACAGGACATGTCTCTATAGGGGCCTGTCTGGCTCCCAGGGAAAAAGCTAGGGAACCTGGGAGAACAGATATTCACTCTGAGGAAGTTACAGGTATCATCCCCCCACTTTCTCTGTCCCCTCCTGGCAGCTGTCCAGCCAGTCAGACTTGCCCAGCAGTGACTTGGGTGTAAATATTGCAGTGCACTGCTGTTGTTAAGCTCCCACTGTCCTTTGGGGTGGTGCTCGGCGGTGCTCCTTCCAACAGAGGGAGCCTTAGGTCTATCTCCTGGCATCACATGACAAGAACTACAATCTGCATCGTTCCTACAAAACCTGACAGCTGGGAAAACTGCAATTTTGGCTGCTGGTCCTCGCTTGTTATTCAAATTTTGACAGAATCCCTCTCATTGTCTGCTTTCAGAGCTTCCTTTCTGCTGTTTTTTTAAGTGGAATTTTGTTCTAGGATTACTTTTCAATCTCTTCTTCTATTCTACTCCTTTTTGTTGCTTACCTGTGTTCCAATGACTAATGTTTTTGAACGGGTGAAACTTTGTGCTTTCTGTCTTCTTTCTAGTCAGACACTTAAATATTACTACAATAGGTTTCCTACAGTGAAATGTAGAGGAAATGGGAGATCAAGATAGAATATTGAACTTTTTTGTTACAGTATCTTTAACCCCCTACCTATATGCTAGAACTAAATGAACAAAGTTCTTGCTGTGAAACTATTTCTCTTCAGTATAAGAAATATTACAAAGTCAATCAGCAACTTAACCATAGTGTGTGTATTTTCATAGTCAGTTAGTTTGAAAGTCTGGACATTTCAGATGGCCCATGTGGGTTAAACATAAATTATATTTACAATGGTGTTTCAGACAAGAAATGCCCAAATTTAGCCTTCCCATGCAATTTTAATTTGGCCCTCTAGTGAAAGTATAGGCTGATATAGCAATATTGCATCATAAACATATGAATCACTGAACCTGTACAAGGAGGGTAGGAGTCAGGAAGGAGACTACTGTGAGGCGGAGATCTTCCCTTTCCTGGAGAAGTTGAAAGATGTCAGATGACTTAGGGGTCCAGATGGATGGGACTGTTATTTTCTTCACCAGCTGAATGCCATGTGGGATGGCCAGACTGTGCTGTACAGCTGCCAGGGCCATCAGGGCCCTGCAGGTGCCAGCCCTGACAGGGACCCCCACCCACACTCTCTGCCCTTTGATGCAGGAACTCCCTTGTGTCCTGGGCCTGTGTATGAGCTATGTCACAGCAGTGTGTGCTCCCTGACATGCCTGAACTTTTTGTATGTCCAAGACTGAGACCTGATTTGTCACCTTGCCCTTGCCAGTCACCACTGTGCCCTGCTTGCCCAGCTCAGGGACTGTGCCTTGTTTAAGAAGGCACTGCCTGCACTGTGGTCACCCTCAGCTCCTGGCTTGCCTTCCCTTACAGAGCAGCTCTGCTGCTGCTGCTCCCTGCAGGTCTTCCAGAGCCTGGAGTGGAGTGCCATGGAGCCTGCTCCCCGGGCTGGCTGTCCCCAAGCTTATCCCCTGGCTCCCAGGCTCTGTGTAGGGGCTCGACCCCATGCTTCCCCCTGTTGCTCCTGGCTGACCTCCAAAGCCTGCAGGAAGCTGTGGTCAGTGTGCAGAGACAGACAGCGCAGCCTGCCAGGTTTCCTTTACATCCCCTGCACCCAAAGACATCTTTGTCCTGCAGCTGCTTGAAGCCTTCAGCTGGAGCTGGCCCAGGTGTAGTGCTACTAACCAGCAGACCACTGTACACTGAGGAGTTGGTGATCCATGTAAGAGTGAACCTGAACAGGGCCAGCTCTGTGCTTTGCTGCATGTACAGGCTGCCATTCAGGCTTGTGCTGTGTGGCACATGCTCCCTGGCTGCTGGACAACCTTGGCCAGCTCTCTGAAACAACTCCCTCTCAGTGCTGGTGATTACACCTCCTGTTTGTCCTTGCTCTTATCTAGCAGTGCAGCAAGAAGTTCTCCTGTGAGCATCCTTTCTGTTTGACAGTAGAAGTTATGAATATAGTTATTTTCTTATAAGGAAATTCCATAATAGGTTGAGTGATCAAAATGGTATAACCTTCTTCATGGACAGGGGCTGCACAGTGGGCTGTGTATGGATCAGAGGCCTGCTTGATGCTGTATGACAGGATTCTCAGCATCTAAAGGGACATAAGATTATCTATTATATTCTCTTTTTATTACAGTGTTAGATTTTATATGACACTTTGCAGAGTCTGAGTGGCTTTCTTACTGGTATCATCATGGGCTGCCATCTCCTAGTGCAAAACCTCACGATACAGGACTTTACTAGTCAGATGCAGATAATCTTTACTGCCTGCCCAGGGTTCCATTCAGCAGATACCCGTTGCTCAGCAGTGGTGATTGCTGCACCAGAAAGGATCATTCCTGGACCCCTGGAGGATCCCTGCCCTGTTACTAACGCCCAAGAGGAGTCCACAAGGGCAGGTGTCACCCAACTTCACTCTTCATCCCAGAGACAGAATGCAGATGGAAAGAAGAGGTGAGAAAGGCCACTGTGTTGGTGGAAACTCTACCACTCCATTGCCCAGGGTGGAAAATATGGGGTCTCCAAGGTGTACATCCTTTTGTAGTTTGCTGCTGGTCTATAGTACTCAGCTACTGAATAGCTGTGAAAGTCATCTGATCTGGGGGCAACTTTAAAGCTCCCATCCTTTAAGAGTTTTGGGAGAAAACATTTTATGAATTTCTGGTTTAAGCAGCCTAAGAGGCACACCTTACTTGTATAAGCTTTTTCTGTAGTTAAAACTTCATCTTATTTGTAAGGTGCTGCCTCAGCATCTAAACATTCAATGAAGGGACAAGGAGATGGGCACAAGCTGCGGTGTCAGAGTGGGAATGAGGGAGAGAGTTATTGCTTGCTAAATTTCAATGGAGAATAAACATGGAAAACTAAAGTGTAATGAAAAAGATGATGTCTGGCTTGCCAATAGTAAAGGAAGGAAAATAGTGTGAGCAGGAAGAAGGCTATTCTATTGGCAGCTGCAAAGAAGCAAGACTCAAAACCAGCGAGAAAATGTGTAGGTCAGCAATGGCAGTGAAAAGGGGTAATTCTGACAATAAGAATTACATGCCACCCAGAGTGGGGGCAGAATTTGGCCTAATGAGAAAAAATTCTTACAGAGAATGGGCTGATCATTGTCACTGACAGGGTGGAAGAATGTTTTTTTAATTGAAGGTTTTGCCAGGTACAAAATTGGCACAACCAAATATCACCCAATCATGGCATACAAACAAAATTTTATGGTACTAAGAAACTTCATTTTTAAAGGTCATGGCATTCTGATTCTCATATCCTGCATTTTAGACAACTGATAGGCACTACCTCCTTTATTAACTTTTCTTAAAAATAATAGAGGTAAGCATGCAGTTTAGATTTTAAAGTCTAAAATGGGTTGAGAAACTAAACAGGTATGAAATGACAGCATAGAAAATTCTAATACACACTCTTTCTAAGTAAATCATTGCTTCAGCAAGATGAACACATTTACTTGCTTCAGATTTAGATATTTATTGATGCTGATCTGTGCTTATGATTCCAAGGCATCTAAACTTACCATCATCTTAGCTGGATCTGTATTTAAATAGTTGTTTGGACTTGGATGGCTTTCTATTTCCCCATTTCTGTGCTGTATCTAACATGCTTGGGAAGACTAAGATAAAATAATGTTGTTATCATAAGTCAACCCCCTCTGAAAAAAAGAAAGATTAGAATTTTGCCTGACATTCTTACCTTGAAAAACTGATTAGTGAAATAGCTGAGTAAATTTTGGGTAATGCTTTCTTTTCTCAGCATCCCTTGTTTTTGTTGCTTCCGTGCACGTTCCTCCCACAATGTGGAGCTCTCTCACAAGGGAAATGGATGGATGGATTGACAAATCCTAAACTTGCACTGAAGAGCAGTCCTATGCTGAATTCTTGGGCAGTAGGTCACCATTTTGGAGGGAAAGATGGTTCTTAAATAGGAGAGCATCAGTGCTATATTTAACACCTTGTTCTAATGTCTTAAATAATTTGCTATATTCTTAGGGAAGAAAATGAAGGGTTTAAGGTAAGCCATCTTTTGCAAACCATCAGCCAAATACTTTCAGCTCTCAGGGCTGCAGCCTTTGGTTCCCAGGGTCCTCTTCCCTTTCTTGCCCAGCACAAATGTGAATTTTTATAAATTAAGGCTCAGTCAAGGGCAAGATACCGGAAAGCTCAAATACACAGGCAGCTCTTGTGAAACAGGCAAAAAATAGGTTCTTGAATGCATACATGAAGGAAATACTTTATGTTCTTTTCAGAGAGATGATTCACTTAATCCTTCAGAACAAAGGCAAGAGCTGGCCCCAAACCCTGACAAATCTCATTTTAAGCCATTTCAGAATACAATATGCCTGTATTACAAGGTTTGCTGTACCTGTAGAGACTGATTACACCAGTGTGTAGGTTTCCTCCCATCCTTTATGACAAGGGAGGGCAAAGGTGTCTGAAACATTTTTGATCATTTTACAGGTCTTGATGTATTTTAATCTTGTGGTATGTGCCTATGAAAATGGAATGCCACTATGAATATCAAGCAGTAGCCCCATGAGGGAATTATTTTTAACTTGTCTGTGCTTCAATATGGGAATATTGCACATTATGTACCTATGAGAAAGTCACGTCAGTGGGCATCAGGGACAAAATCTGCCTGCTTACCTCCTCCCCAGCTTCTGAGTTTTGATCATGTTGGTCCTTGTGGCAGTGAGGCAGAAGGGACCACAGCTCCTGTTCTGTACCAGCAGAATTAAGTGGCAGGCAAAGTGGGCAGAAAGAGAGTCAAGGCTGAAGGAAGTATGGGGAGGGGCAAGAAACTCTGGTGGAAATGGGGAGTCTGTCTCCACAGAAGGCAGACCCATAACTATGCTTCAGAGATCATGGAAGTGAGTTCCCATATATTCTCTGGGTGCTCTTGCACTTGCTTAGGGAAAAATCTGACTGTAAGGTGCTTTTAGACATCAGGGATATGGGAGAGATCCCACAGTTCAAACAACACATTTTCAAGTCTTTTTAATGTGGTTCACCTGGCAAATCTGAGGCTGGGTGCTCACACAAGATTCACACAGAAGCCATTTGGCATGTTTACTCCAGGAATTCTCAGCCACCGGAATGGTAACCACTGAAATTATAGTGTTGAAAACATTGTTGAAGTTCAGGAGGGATAAAGCCTTAGATGTATCTGTGAGAAGGAAAAGATCTGGAGAAGAACAAAGGATTTACTTGTTTCTCTACTGAAAGAGCTTCAGGGCTTTACTGTACTTGATGCCTCTGGGGCTTTTGCTCTCTTTCAAAGGATAGGCTGGGTGGGTTGTTGCTCTTAACTAGTAATTTTTGGTACAGTGTGTAAGTGCTCACTAATGTGCAAGATGTTTATGGTCTAGTCTGTGCTAAAAAAGTAATCAGCTATGCAATCTTTCATACAATTGTTTTCACTTTCTTGTAACTTTGAATGATGCACTTCAGTTCAAACTTCTCAGTCTCACCCCAAGGGAGACTGAGCTGAAATTAGAGGATCGAATTTTTTGATACAGTTTCCTGCACTGAGAATTTAACTGTATGCAATATTACTGTTATGCTATTTCTGCCTTAAAGGAAACTTAACAGAAGACCTGTGTGGTTAACAAAGCTAAAGCTTAAAAAAGTGATGCATCAAACACAGAGACAGAATCAAATATAGATGATTCCTTACAGTATTAACCTATGTGCAAATATATGTGTAGCCTGTTAATCCTAAAGCCTATGGGGAAAAGATGTAAAGAAAGGAAGTGTCAACTGGGAATTTCCATTTGTCCAGGTTTCCTTTAGGCCCCTCCCTGAATCCCAAAGCACAGGCAGCAGGAAGGTGATTGGAAGCTGAAGACAGGCAGGATTAGGTGGCAGTAAATCATCCCCTTGCTGCTCAAGGACCCTTAGCTGTCTGTAATTGTTGAAGCCAAATTCTCTTCTGGAGCACTCAGTTGCCTTTTGAGGAGCAGGATTTGCAGGAGGTTTGCTTTTAGTACAGGAGTGGATGGCGCTGAGGAGAATGGATGTGCCTTTAAGAGGCTGTGTCTATCTATAGCAGATGCTAAAAACAGCACAGGCAGGTGAGTCCCTGGTAGCACAGTGTGGGAGAACAACAGTGTCTAGAGGGGCAGCCAGGTATGGTCCTTGCTGCTTCTTACTCGTAGGTAAACACATGGCTCTAACAGCCTCTTCCTCTCTTGGAAAAGTAAAGCTTGAGGATAATTGCTATTAACACAGGTAAGCATCCTTTCCTTGTTCCTCACAAATAGTCTTTCCATCCCAAAATCCAGTTCCTGTGAAATTATTATATGAGTAAATGACATGGAAATGAGACCTATTTGTCTCTGAGACACTAAGTAAAAAGGGAAAAATGCTTTTTCCTTTCATATAATTCCTTTTTCTTCCCTTTTCCTCCTCAAATTTCAAGTACAGACTGAAGTTGATTTTTTTCCAACTAGAATAATTATCTCCCTTTTTGGACTAGAAAAGGACCTGGTTATCTCTGAGAGGATGGAGGTAAAAAAAGTAACTCATGCAACAATTTTAGTAAGACTGATGCTGGCAGAGGCACTGAATCATTTGTTTTCCTGCTCACAGTGGTACCTTACATATAAATAAATAATTACATTTCTTGGCTCCATCTTTGCTGTGATGAAGCAGGAGCAGTATCTGAGGTTGCTGAAAATGTGATGCAGTACAGCAACAACTGTGGAGTGAAGGAGCAAGAGCTGTAAACAGAGTGGCAGCCAGGCTGGGACTAAAGCAGGCCATGTGCTGCTCTCTTCTCTGCCCCTTCATGAAAGGTGAGGATAAAGAGCAGTAGCTTCCTCAAGTCAGAGGACAAAGTACCTTCCATCTGAGCCTTCTTCTGGGAGAAAAGTTGGCCAATCAGCTCCAGAGTGGCCATAGGACAAATGTTTGCCACTATTAGAACCATGTTACACAGCCAGCCAGCCAGAGCAACAGCAGGAGAGATTAATTTTTCTTTGCCTTTCATGCCAAAAGTGAATCAGTCATTTCCCAATTCAGGGACTCAAGATAATTTTGATAGTAATTAAGAATACTTCAACTACATAAAACATTATTTTAGACTGAGTCCAGCCTAAAATTTTAGGTTGAGGCTACTAGGATAATGTTCAATGTGAATTTTGCAATTATAAATGGCTGTTCTTTTTCAATTAACTCTTAAAGGCTGTTGCAGAAACAGCTGCAGTTACGAGACCAGTGAAAAATGAACAATAGCTAGATTTAAATTAAAAGAGCACTGAGCTCTCAAAACAGTCACAAACAAATATGTATTTCTGAAAAGCAAGATAGAGACATAAAAACAGGAGAACAAGATGTGATATGACTTAAATTCATTTCCTTAGAAAGACAGCTAGTACTGGCATTGATCCAGAAAAGTAGCTTAAAGAGGCTGAAAGAAATATTAAGAAATAAACCAGTCTGAAGCATAACTGTATGAGTGTTTTGATAAAGTGGAAGGGATTGTGGAAAGATGATGGTTGAGGGAAATAGGCTGAGCTTCTTTATTTTAAAGAAAAATTTAAACCTATTTTTCATTATGATTGAGACCAAAAATTGAAGTTATATTGGGCAATGGGTGTGGATAACTGTTATCCCTGTTATCTAGCATGTGAGGTACTTTCCTGCTGTGCAGTGGATGAGTGGCTAGTGCAACAGAACCATTTCCATCTTCTCTGGCACTAAGAAGAAGAAACTCTTAAGCACTGCCCTGAGATCTCTTGTGTAGCACACTACACAAGCCAGTTATCCTGGTGTAAAAAGTTGATAATGTACGTAGGAAAGGGAGCACATACTCTGGCAGTCTCCTGCCTCCAGCTTTGGAAGACTTTGTGCCCAAGCCTTGTAGTGTCAACCTGTTAATGACTTAGGTGTATCATGATTATCTGAATTGTCTTACAGGCTTCATAAGGTCAGCTGCAGACTTTGGGGCTGCAGACTTAAATTCCAGTCTGTCAACTCCCTAGAGCCTATATGAGCAGTTCCATCCAACAGCTGTGTGTATCTCAGTGTGCTGGTTGCCCTCTCCAGTGCTCCTCTGACCACACGGTATCATTAAAATCCCAGTTCTTCTCTTTCAAGAGAAGGCTGAATTTAGAATCATCTGAATTGGGCTGTCTTCAGAATCACCTTTCCATGGATACTCTGGAATTAGCAGGTCAAAGTTTATTCTCACAAAGTTATTTAGGACAACCTCTGCATTGTTTATACAACTACATCTGGAAACACTTTGGAAATTATAGAAAGAATGAGATATTAATGTTTGCCCGGCCTTAGGATGTTTCATCTACCGTTTTTGGATAACTAGGTGTGCTGGATTTACATTGATGCTAGACAAAATAACAGGGAAGAAACTGCTATAGCATTGCTGTAGGTCTGATCATTTCAGTGAAGACTAGGAACATTCCAGATTAATGAAGAGTGTGTTTTATTGAAGCACCAGGCAAGCAGGTTCAAGATTGTGGGTGATAAATGCACCAACTACAGAGTGTTAATATGTGTTGCCATAGAAAGATTAGTAAGATCTAACAGTGCTATATATGTATAAATGAATATTCCCTACTGCACTCCAATGCAGTTGGAGATGCAAAGCTCGCATAAAGGCTTCCCTTTGGGAGGAGAGTCTTGTTGACTGATCGTGAGCAGGCAGAGATGTTTTTCCCCTTCAGCCCCTTCTGCCCTAAAGCCCCCCTTTTATACTATAATTTTGTCCTGTCCCAGTAGGATAGAACAATCACATGTTATTTGGTCATACATGTGTTGCACATCCTGTGTTCTCCTTCATCTGCATCCCAAGGCGTGCATAAGTTAATGTGTTAATGGAGCTTAATGAGTGTCTCAGTTACTTTTGGTCAAAATTTATAGTTGACAAAAGAGGTAGAATAAAAACTTTGATACACCTCCATGTCCTGAGGCAGCAGTAGGGACTCTCTGACCTTCATCAGAGAGTCCTTGTGTGCATCTTTATCTCCTCAACAAACCAGATTTAAAACAAGGCTTGTTTTTCCAACCAGCCTCATCAATTCTTCATCACCTAAAAGCAACACTGCTATTCTGACAATTTACCACACAGAGGGACAGCACAAGTGCCCTGCTCTCATTGGGCAGAGAAACCCACACTGTCATGTAACTGGGGTTTCATCAAATTTGGCATAAGAACAAAAAGGCAGGGAAGGGTGTGGGAGCTGAGAGAGAAGAGGAAGGGTAAGTGTATTGTCAAAAGCACTTTGCTGTGAGTAGGATGGGGCACCTTAGTGGACAAGCATCTGAAGGTGCAATCTTGATAAGACAGAGCAAAAGAGGACTTACAGAAATAGGCAATGTGACAAGATGAGGATCTCTGTATGATGTGCTCTATATTACATACTCAAATAGGAAGTGTTGCTCTGCTCATAATGTTTTATAAGCATGTTGGAAAGCTAGTGATGTAGAAAAGGGCTTGTAAATTATTTGAGAGATAAAAGGAAATGTCTGAGAGTGCACAACTTCAAGAACTTGCTTTACATCCCAACAGGCAATCAAACAGCGTTTAGATCAAAACATGTAATCCCTTCCTCACGGTGAGGGGGCATTGATGTTCTTCAGTTCAGTGGGAAAACCAGCAAGAATAAGTAGCTACTAGTTAAAAAAGATGTATTTCTCTGATTTTGTTTAGCAGAGGTGATGTCCTGCTGGAGCAAACTCCCAAGGGAAGTAATGGAAGGTCTGGTACCATCGAACCACAAACTGGCCAGCAAAGGAAGGAGAGTGAGAGGTGTGGCTGCAGGGCAGGTAGGGGCAGTGACCTCACTGACAAGGGATGAGGGTAACCAGGTGCATCCAACTGTCCAGATTGACAGTACAAGACTGAAATGGTGAATCAAGTCTGAGATCAAGCCTGGAAATCAAGACAGCAAGTCAAGGTCTGGGTCACTGGTACACACTAGTCATGGCAGAGCTGCTACACAGCTTAGGCAGAGACCAAGGACAACAGTCTCATCTTGAAAGCATCTCTAGAGACAAGAAGGTCCCACCAATGAGACTTCTTACAGTTCTGGTTCAGAACCAGTTCTGGTTTTGGACAGCTGCAAAGCCTGGGGCCCAAACAGTCAAACCCCTGGGAAATGGGGGAGGATATACTCAGCCCCTGATATACCTTTGCCTTTAGATGGCTTCATATCTAGACTGGATACATATTTTATGCCAACTGTATTTGATCCCTAAAGCATAAATTTTTACAGTTCATGCTCTACTGAACACAACTGAATGGATGATGTAATAATTCTGAAACTAAGTTCTACAGATGTACAAGATACTCTTATAGAAGTCAGATTCATTTAAGATGTAGAAGGTAATAATGTAACACTGTGGGAATTGATCAGAAAACATTCAGTGAAGATGAAAGCTCTTATCTGGCCAGATATTCTTGTTCACCTCTGCAAATGGGTAGTACAGTAATTACAGCCACAGTCTTCTTTTGGTCCTTAGTTGCACTGAAGTATTTTATTCATATCCTTCTAGAATCTGCCACATTAGGCTTTTCTGCGTAGAACCTTTCTGGTTCTAAGGTCTGTAGCTTACTGCCATTTGTTGGATCATGTTATTCCTTCCCACTCCACTGTTTTTAGTAGCTTTGCTCTCATGCACTGGAGCACCTGAGTCACTTGACCCCAGCTGCCAGCATTCTGGCCTGAAATACTGGCAAGTGGCTCCCTTCTGCCCCAGCTGCAGAGAAGCCCAGTGCCACCCCCAGCCTCTCCCTCTGTCTGAATGAACACTCAGCCCCCCAGAGTGTGTCTGCCAGGCTGCCTTCAGGTGACATTTATTCAGCCTGCTGGCTGTGCTCCAGGCCATTGGGTCTTTGCTCTGGACACATTCAGATGCACCTTGTGACAGTCTCTGAGCCAGGGCTTGGGCTAGTCCAGCCTCCCTTGAATTGTATAAACAGGCTTTGGGCAGAGAGGCAAAAATGGCCTTGAATTCCAGGAAATTTATGCTGTGACCCTTTCTAATAAAAATACACATGGTGAGCACTTCAGCTGCTCTTTTTTCATGGAGAGGCAGAAGGCCTCTTGCAAAGACAGACACTGAATTAACCACTTACATGGTTAGTTACCGTACCTCTTACCTTTTGAAGCTAAGGAAAGCAATTCCTTGGTAATTATATAAGAAATTTCCTTGTTTAATTCAAAGTGTTCTGGACTTAACAGGTGTTTTTCAATGTATATTTATTTAGTGCAATTTTTAAAAAACTGATGCAGTGTAATTCCACCTCTAAATATAAGGGTAGAGTACTGGCAATAAAAATCTTTTTATCTGTAAGGAATTCAGCCAGTGCTGCAGCTCCTAAAATTTTTCTTCTGTCCAAAAATGGTAGGACACGTAAAAATCACCCTCTCCTGTCCTTGATCTCCACAATGTCACCACTGTGAAGTGGATGAGTTCCAAAATACACAAAACTGTTAAACCTAATTGTTGTACTGTTTCAAATGCAACGGCTGCATAAATACCTGGCTCTTCTCCCAGACATTGATTCTGTACTCCAATAAACCTGTTCTAGAACCAAAGAGGAGGGGATTTTCAGGCTCACTGAGATAATCTGAGATTTTTCTTGCAATATTTTTACACACTGAGATTATAGGGTCTGCTTAAACCTTTTAGCAGTCCAGAGGTGGTCTCAGCATCAGCCATTTGGTTGCTGCAACTCAGAAACTTTTGGTAGTTTTTTGGCAAAGTACTCTGGAGGTCATTCACCTGCTTTGTCAGTCTATTGTAAATCCTGGTGAATATTTTTAGCAAAGTAAGTAATTTATGAGAAGTTCTAATCAAAAGATGCAACAATAAAATTTTTCCAGACTTATCCATGACATAGCAGTACAGTAGGACAGAAAATGTTTGCAGTTTGAATGATGTGACTTTTGAAGCAGAGACTATAACATCTCATCCAAATATTTTCTCTTCTGTACAATTTCTTCTGTACTTAGCCTCGTTGGTGCTCTCTGGTAATATACTGGCTTTTGAATATATTTCAAAATAGATTTTTACGTTAATGTTCATAACAAATTGGAGAATTCTGGGAATGCAATATTAGTCCAGAATTGCACCAAATAAAAAAAAAAATTGGTTGATATATTATTACTGAAGTCCATAACAAATTACTATACACTATAGTGATGAAAATAGAACTTGTGTGGTCTGTATGGCTTTCTAGTCTTGTGGAAAATCAGGACTTCTGATTTCATAATCTTTAGTTAGATGATGAATTTTTTTAAGTACTAAAGATGGCTCTGCAAGATGCTTTCATTACAAAAGGCATTGATCAGTGAAAAAATGGATTGTTTGTTACTTTAGTTACCAGTTGGATTGTTAATGGAGACTAACTGTACACCATTTTTCATTTCTGCTCATGTCCAGGATGGATGTGTCAAGAAAATACATGGGATACATCTGAGAGATAAATTTGAATGCAATATTTGCATAACAGGCAAAAATGTCTTACAGTGCAAAATCATATTTATTCTGTATCACCAGCACAGCATCGAAACAAGACTCTGAAAAGCCAAACAGCAAAGCTGAATTAATACATGCAAGGTAATTTTCATTTGAAGGGTTATTTATTTGATACTTTTCCCATTATTACCATTCTTTACTTTGTTGTAGTAGTATTTTAGACACATTAGAATTAGTGACATGTTAATTTTTATTGTACATTTTGATGGACATTAATGCTTTAAGGTTCAAATTCTAACTTAATTTAGCCCAGTAGCAGCTCTTTCCAGGTAAACTAATCTAACAAGGCTGCCATGTAGATTTATATAGCAGGTACCATATACCAGTGAAGTAAGGCAAAGCATCACTTAGAGTCAGTCTGTCCAAATTGTCTATGTGATCACTAATCTACAACACAGCCAATTTACCAAGCACTGGGACTAAAATGATTTTGTTTTTGAATTAGAGTAGTGAAACATTAAAGCTATGTGGGATGCCCTTGTTGCTACTGAAATGCCACTTGACTGGAGTCAGCAAGGCTTTGTTACGTGCAGAGGAATTAGTGCTGCTGTGTTAGCTGCTGAAATGATAGCTGTTTGCATAAATGCAAAACTTCTGTCCATATGTAGTTTTGACCTCTCAAAGTATCATCCACAAAGGCTCTTATGGCAATTATGTAAAGCAGTCAGAGGTCTGTTTGTTGCCCATCTTACAAAGAACCAAGGCGTTGGCTGCTTTTGCCCCTGTTGGACTCTGTCAGGGAAGCTAATCTACTGCTAAGACAGTGTGATATTCTTCCACAAAAGAATAGCAAAAGATGCTAAAAATCAGATATAACATATGTGTTTTGCAAAATGTTGAAGAAAATTAAAACTTACACTAATATTTTAGTGTTGTTATTTTTTTGTTGAGGTGACTAAGGTTAATAAATGTGGTTTAAATTTGGGCACCATAATTCTCTACTGAAAAAGTATTCTGATAGTGCAGGGAAGCTATAATGACAATTTTGAACTAACATTTTCTAAACAGAGAACTTTACTGTCAACACATGAATTACTAACCAAATCTAGTTTGTAATTTCCTGGAAGTAAGCCAGCTGTAATGTAATGTAACAGGACTAACATAAGTGGAGTGACTGCATTTAACCTATTATCAGAATTGATTTTATATATGAGATGGGAGTCCTGTGACCTCTCTTCTTAATTAAAAAAAAAAAAGCGTATTTTTCTTAAAGGTCACAGAAAGAACCAAGACAAGAGTTTACTCTAAGCACCATCTGTGTATGTCCATTCTTTCAGCCTTATAATCTTGCTTTACAATTCATTTTACTGTCTTTCTTTCTGGTGTAGTGAGTAGAAAGATGCCTGTACATCTCAGTGCAATTCCTCCATCTCACTTTGGGGTAGAATGAGCTGCATTTGAGGTGTCTATCCCTTGTCATTGCCACTAGAAGTAGTCCAAAGGACTACCTTAGAATGGATAATACCAGGTAAAATCAATCCTACCTGTATTTTATAATAGTGTAAGTGGGAGGAGAATTGACAGTCACTGACTGTAATAAAACTATATGTTTCTAGAGTATTATATATGATATTTTTGTATTTTATATGCATGATCTTGGTGACATGCCTACAATTATATTTAATTTATACAACTGCAAATCAGTTATATCTGATTTACTCTATATCAGACTTTGTGTCTACAACTGTAATTCTCAGACAAGAAGTAAATACAACTGCATATTTCAAATGGGATTTCAGCTGTTTGTCCTCAAAACAGGAAGGAAGATGTTCACAATTTGAGTAACTCATAAAAGCAAAGGGATTTTTTTACCTATGAAACACTGCTCATTAGTAACATATTAACAAACATCATTAATATCAGAATCAGAACTATTTCATTATACATGTGACAGGTTGTAAAACAAGATTTACCTTTTGGCTCTGCTTTCAAATGCAGTATGTTACCTTCAAAGCCAGTTTCAATTTTCTCAGGTTCTCGTGAAGCTATGTTAATAAATAATAGCATCAAAGAGAAAAGCGAATTATCAAGCAACTGAAAAGAATTTAAAATACCATCAGTAACTGAGAGGGTTGATAGTATGAGTGACAAAGGTTAAAAACTAAAAATCACTCTTGTGTTTAATGGATTATGGTGAGAGATACAGTCCATCTGGAAAGAAGCAGGAGCAGGGATCAGACTCTTCAGGTGATGGAAGGAAGATAAGTATTTGGTGTTTCAAAATCAATGTGTATACAGAGCCAGAAGTGCACACAATTACTAGGGGTCATTTGTGCGAGTGGCAGAGAACCTGTAGAGGAAAGACTCTGAGCTTTGTGCTAAAGCAGGAGTCCTCCCACCACAGCATGGATATCACAGCTTTCTATCACAGAGGAGCAGTCAGTCAACCTTATACCAAAGGTTTCATAAATGTTTGTTAAAATCTTCTGTACTGGCTGCAAATACAGCGGTGATTTGAAATCAATATGGATAAGAAGATTCATAGCAGCAGTTTCCCAGGCTCTATTTTTCTTCAAAGGAATATAAATAAGGCAGAAAAGTTTTTGGAGGTCCGACTTTTCAAATATACTGATAACTGGCATGTTGAGTCTGATTTTTCAATAACTGGCATGTTGAAATGATGTGTCATAGAGAAAAATCTGTGATCTGGTTGAGAGGGGATGCAAAACTACGGCTCTGAAGAAAGCATTAAATGATGGGCCCAGGTCCTGTGTGGTGTTTAGTGGTGCTAATACTTTTGTACTGAAAGCAGGAAGGGCAACAGGTGCAAATGCTGTTGGTTGCAACAGTTTATTGTGCTTGCAGCCAACACAACACAAATCTACAGAAGACCTACTGCTGGAACAAGCTGAAGCACACATTGTCCCAGTGGATTGTTTTCCTTCCTGTTTGAGCTCATTAATTTTAGATCACTATCATTGTTGGCATCCCAACCCCAAACTTTAAGGGCACAATATACATTGTGAGCATGTCTGAAATATCATGAGATTCTCCCTTGAGGATAAAACAAGTTCTTGAAATTGTAGTAAGTGGGGTGGGAGTTGGCAAAACAGAAGAGCTGCAAAAAACTCCCTTTATAAAAGGGCATGTTGGAGAAACCTAGCACAGATTAGCCACAACAGTTTTTACACCTCTCTGTAAACGGATCTGTGGACAGTTGCCCAAGTCATTAAGACAAGTAGCCTGATGTTATTTTGGGCTGGGATTTATTTAAAATATTAAAGGACAGATCTAACAATTTTTCTTGGTTCTCTTCCCTCCTCCCCCACCCTGGCCATTATACCTGGGATTGTGCTTTGATCCTCCTGCCCTTGACCTTTCTATTCCATTGCTAACACCCCTCCCAACACCCTGTAGCCAGGACAAACCATAGCAAAAGATCAACTTGTCCTAAAGTTTTTTTTTGTTTTAAAGTAAGCTTGTTTTATTTTTTCCTTATGAAGCATTCTTATATGAAGGTATACCATATGGCTCTAGATTAACAAATCCTTTATAGAAATACTGCTTCCTTTCCTACTTAAATTAGTAAAGCCTTCCTATCACATTCACAAAGGATTTCCCTATATATTGAGCAATGTATAAAAGCTAAAGTAGTTTTGGCCACCTTCCAGGCATTAGGAGAAATTCAATACTCTGTAGCTTCTAAATGGAAAGAATTAAAATTAGCATCCCACTTCCTTCTTATATATCGTGAGAGTTTTCTTATGCACTGATTATTGGCTAAAGGTTACTGTTCTCATCTCTATCTAGTAAAGTTTCCTTCTACTGCATCCACCTACCCTGACTAAAGGGCATGAGACTTTATTTTTGAGATCAAATGGATTTCATGCTTTTTCTCATTTTGCTGAACCACTTTCATTTTGGATCTAAGTTTTCTGTAATGACCTACGCTTTGCAAAATAACTTAGGAAAAAGTTGTGACATTCTTGTTTAAACTGACTATTTGAAATGGTCCTGCTGCTGAAAGTGCCTACTGAACATCTCTCCATCATTTTAAGTGATTGTGAAGCACTTATGTTGCATTGTCCTTTGAAGCGTCAGTTTGCAAATTTGAATACAAATATTTGAATACTGATAATCTATTTCCATGGTATTAGGACAACACAGAATCACTCTGCCCCCAGTATATAGGTTAGTATAACAGTGATGATATATTTCAATTTCCAGTGTAATACTGTGTTGATTTTTACCACCCTTAGCATTTCCTTGATGTTTGGGTGGATTTTTAAATTACATCTTGGATCATTTTGCAAATCTAAAGTTTGTAGGTGAACAGTTTCATGAATATAGTTTAGCACTGTGATAAATCTTTAGAGGGCATTATTAGCTCACCTTATACAGAATGTTCCTGTAATTGAAAAGGCCTTTTAAATGCAAGCATTTTCTTCTTGGCTCCCAGTTGAGAATTGTATGTAATTTGAAAATGATACACAGCCTGTGGAAAGTTGCTATTTTCTATTATATGGAGGATAGTATTTTTTAGTATATGGAATATATATATGTGTGTGTGTGTGTGTTTTCCATCTGAATTGCTGTCATATCCATTACTGTATGCCAAATGTTTTTAATTTCAACAGGTCTGTGATGGATATCTGAATATCTGTGTGATGTATACTTCCAAAGTCTCATGAAGATCTGTCTAGTGGGCATACTCAAGCTGGCATTTCCAAAGCTACTTTGCAAGTCAGAGAACAACATGCATCTTGAATATTTTATGAAGCGATTATTTTTAATTGATAATTTAAAGAAATAACACGAACAGCCACAGAGAATTCATTATTGTTGATGAGTTTTGATGTCATGTAGGATGAAATCTGATCAGACTGGTTTGGGCTGTGAAGCAAGAGACTCCCTGGATAGAAACACTGGATCTGGCCTGGGGGAAGCAAAACAACCTGTCTTCTCTGTAATGGAAGACATACCCTGGAAAGCAAGCTTCTGGGCCTGTGTTTTTCTGGAAGACTAAAAACTAGCATGCTTAGCATTGCGTGAGTAAGGATATATGTATGAGTAAGGTTATATGAATTTCTGAGCTTAATGAAGCTGATGAAAACGTTACTGCTTGCTTTAACAACGACAGGATTCACTCTAATATTAAAAATAATTAACTATGCAAAATGTAATTAACAATGAATTCTAATTAGCTACCTGTGAAAATTGTGCCTTTATTGTCACAGTTTTTTCTTTTCTATTTTTTCACTGCTCTGTACTCTGAATTGCTTTTCCAACACCACCTCTGCAACTGAGCTGTGTCAGCTGTGCAATATACTGTGATTCACACAACACTCTTTCCACAAAGAAAAGTTGTCACAGGAGAAGAACTTGTTAAAATTTTGACTGTAAGCAATATCTGTCATTTTAAATCAGAGTAATTAAAGGTAGTGAGGGGTTAACTTAATTCTCTTTAATGGAGAAACAACACAGTTTCCACATTAGAACTAGCATGACTGCCCAGTAAAGGCAGGAGTGAAATCACCTTGGAAATGTGGGTGAATGTGAAGGATATAGGTTGGATGGGAGATCCATTAGAGAAATGGATGAGAAGTAGCAGGGCTGTTACCACTGAAAATGAGAAAGGAGCAGAAAGCCATGCACACAGATGGAAGATATCAGGAGGTGTGAGGAAAGACACCTTTTTGGGATACTGATTGCGAGAGGCTTGGGTTTCTGAACATGGAAGCGGATTCCTTTGTTTGGTTATTCTTCTCCTTATGTAAATCATATTTATTCAGTAATGAAAATGGTTGGTAGAAAGTGCTATTGAGACTATTTACAGATACGAGTGAATATGGGAAAGGAGGAGAATCCTCTTGTGTCCTCACTGTCCTGGTTTCCCCCTGCAGAAAGCAATGGTGTGGCACAATACTGTGTATTGACCAATTTGAACTGATGGCATTCCTTTCAAATAACATAGGAAAGAAATAATGGCCCTTAACCATCACCTTTTAATTGTATAAAACTGAATTTTAGGCCAACAGTTCAGTTCAGAGAGTGTGAAAATAATAAAGGCTAATTGTAGAAATTTCTTACTTTCTTTGGGAAAGCCTCCATCCTTCAGAAGTAAGCCAGGAAAATCTTTGAGACTTGTTTTAAGCGTGAAGTGGACAGGATTTTGCATTTTGTGTATAATAATATACAAAGGCTTCCAAACTCACTGGGACAGCTCAACACAAATGGCTCTTGAAAAAAAAATTACAAACAAGACAGGCATTGTCTTGCAGTGAGCAGCTAGGCACTGCTCTTACAGAGATGGTTTTGTGTCCCATTCACATGCATAACACTTCTTGATATTCACTAATGAGAGAAAAATACGCCTCACATTCCACTGCTGTTATAACTAGAATGGATTCCTTAGAGCGCACACATTCAAAATAATTATTAATTAGTAAATATTTTATGCTGACATTGAGAAGACCTGCAGGTAGGACTAGATACTATTTTTACGTAAACACATACTGGCTTATTTTTGTCCCTTTTTCATTTAAAAAAAAAAAATTGTTCTCACCATTTGTTCATTGGCTCTTAAGGTTTTGCCTTTAGTTACTTGAGAATGCAATTGCCTCAATTTTTGACATTGATCTTATCAATACTTATGAACCCATTTTCACAACTGAAATAGAAAGAAATGTGGCGCTGCCCAGATTGTCCGAATATACTTCTCTTTCTTCTGCCTGTCCTGCTTCAGATTCTTGTGATAGATTTACTTTATTCAGTTAACTTCTATCCCTCCCCACCTCCTCAGGCTGGCCTGACAGTGTTATAAATTGGAGGTGAGGGTACCATTCATGCTACCAACCCTACCTTCTTCAGCCTTCCTGTGGTTTATACAGTTCCCACATGCACCACCATCCATTTTTCCTCTACATCCTGCACCTCCACAAAGGGGTTGTGGAGTCCCCCTCAGTGGAGCACCTCGCCTCTTTTAGAAGTCAGTGTGGCTCCTCTACCATATTTACAACAAAAGAGATGCCTCCTGCCCACAGCCAGACATTTTTAAAGTACTCAGTATTGTTTGTAGGTGTTCTAAGAGGTTCTAAGAGGTCACAGTAAATGTGACCCCTTGGTTTTAGTGTGCTTTTCACTTTGATGTATTTACTTTTTTCTTTAATGTATAAGAAGAGTGAAGTGATCTAGAATATGCCTAGAAGTGAATACAAGTAAATGAGTGACCGTTTCTAACCATGGAAACTAGATTTTTCCATGTTCAACATTTTCTCTGGAGGAAGTAAGAAAGATGTGTGCAGATTTTGACAGACTTGTAGTGAATGCAGAGAGCTGAGATTCCTTCCAGCTCACTAGCTCTCTGCCCTGCAGCTCCTGAGGAGGCTGGTGTCTCTAAGGCAGGGCCATAATGGAATCACAGAATGGTTTGGGCTGGAACAGATCTTAAAGGTCATCTCATTCTAAACCCCTTGCCATGGTCAGGGACACCTTCCACTAGACCTGGTTGTTCAGAGCCCCATCCAAACTGGCCTTGAACACTTCCAGGGATGGGGCATCCACGCCTTCTCTGGGCAACCTGTGCTAGTGCCTCAATACCCTAACAGGGAAGAATTTCTTCCTAATATCTGAGGTGTACATTTGAAAATCCATCAGATCCACTTAATGATTATCTCGGGTGTAAAGTAGGTTACTTGAGCAAGCTGCAGCACAAAGGATGATGCCTGGGGAACTGATTCACAGGATCATATAACCCTGCTTTAAGATGGAAATATGCATCAGAAGAGTGGAGCACAAGGCTTGGAGTGATAACATTTCAACAGTTCCTCTTGAACTTGCCTTCTGAAGTCTGTCAGATCTTCATTACCTTGGTCAGTCTGAAGTGATACAACTCAACATTGTTATGTAAATAACATCAGAATAACAGCTATTGGTAGACTTAATATTGCAAATGCTGTGTATAAAGACAAACTTCAGCTTCCTGAAACTTAAAATTTTATGATTATTTGAAAAATAAAATTATTTTAAATAATGGTATCAAATAAATTGTTCATGTAGTTGTACAGACATACTTTCTCTCTGGAAAATGTGGTGGGTACATATTTTTATAATCGAGAATGCCATTTGATATTGCCCCACATTATTACAGTGCATTTTAAATGGAAAAAAAAAACTCATCAGAAGTGAAATCTAAATCTGGAAATACATAATAATCCATAAATTCTTCACAAGTATCTCTAGCTTTGAATTTCCATGGTTACTGCACCCAAATATGATTTTTGTTGCAGTGAGTGTGTACCTGCTAATTGGACCAGTGATTCAAATCTAGCAAGTTGTGTAGTTGGGTGTTTTTCAAATTCTTCACATCAGGAGTTCTAGCAAAGCCTATTGCCAATTTTTTATTTAATAAAAGTGAGAAAACTTCTGGACATCAAGGTAGACTGTCTAAAGATGATCATCTGGAAAAGCCAAACCAGAACTAGCAGTTAAATTTGCATATGCAAATTATCTTATTTAGATATGACTTGCAAATCATTTAAACAAGCAGTAGGCACAACCAGTGGGCACTGTGGTTTCAAGCAAGTTTTCATAACTCCTTTTAGATTGGGCTCCGTACATAAAATACAGAATCATAAAATATCCTGAGTTGGAAGGGACCAACTTGGCCCAGCATAGGACAGCCCCAAGAGTCACACCAGGTGCCTGACAGCGTTGTCCAAATGCTTCTTGAACTCTGTCAGGCTTGGTGCTGTGACCTGGGGAGCTGTTGCAGTGCCCAACCACCCTCTGAGTAAAAATCATTTTCTTAATATCCAACATAAACTTCCCCTGACAACTTGAGGCCAATCTCTTGGGTCCTATCACTAGCCAACACAAAGCACAGTGTCTGCCCCTCCTCTTCCCCTCATGAGGATGCTGTAACTGCAATGAAGTCTCCCCTCAGTCTCCTCTTCTCCTGGCTGAACAGACCAAGTGACCTCAGGCCCTACTCACACGGCTTCCCCTCAAGGCCCTTCACTATCACTGTGTCCCTCCTTTGGCCATTCTCTAAGAGCTTTATATCTTTTCTATATTGCAGTGTCGAAAACTGCACACAATATTCAAGGTGAGGCCGCCCCAGTGCAGAGCAGAGCGGGACAATCCCCTCCCTGGCCCAGCTGGTGATGCTGTGCCTGATGCCCCCAGGACATGGGCAGCCCTCCTGGCTGCCAGGGCACTGCTGGCTCATGTTCAACTGGCCGTCAGCCAGGATCCCCAGATCCCCTGCTGCTCTCCAGCATCTCATTCCCCAGTTGCTATGCACATCTAGGGATGCCCCATCTCAGGTATAGAATCTGACACTTGTCCTTGATGAAATTCATTGCCCAGCCCTCTGCTTTGTCAAGATCTCTCTGCAAGGTCTCTCTGTCTGGGGGAATCAACAACTCCTTCCAATTTAGCACTGGTGAACTTACTTAGTATCCAAAGTCATTTATGAAGATACTGAAGAGCACCAGCCCTAAAACGGAGCCCTGCCAAACTCCACCAGTTGGATGTAACGGGGCACCAGCCTGATGTAACCCCACTTGCTATAACCCTTTGTGTCTGACCCATGAGCCAGCTGCTCACTCACTGCATCTGTTATCCAGCTGAATGATGCACAGGCATGGCAACAAAACTGAAGGGCCTGTAGTTACCAGGGCCATCCCTCTTGCCCTTCTTGAAAGTCGGGACAACACTGATAGATGCCAACACTTTCAAAAGCATTTTCACAGGGGTCCTTGCTAACTAGTTTCCTGAGCAGCCTGAAGTCTGCTCTCCTCATATCCAGAGGTGAAGTTTTGCTGGCACTTTTCCTCCTGCTGGCAGAGAAGTTAAACTGGATTGCTTTGGGATTGCTGTGGCCAATCAACACTTTACTTATGACGCCCTCTCAATTACCAAACTAAAAAATCAAGGAGGGCACCCTTCTTAGCACCTTTATACCTATATATATGAAGAAGTTATCATCTGTGTATTTAAGGAATCTTCTAGGCCTGTTGGTACCAGCCTTGTGGTATTCCCACTTAACATCTGGCAATTTGAGTCCCCCATAAAGTCAAGGGAAGTTGATTTAGAGGTATCCCTTAGTTTCTTAAAGAATAATTCATCAATGTAGCCATTGTGGTTGTGTGGCCTATATTAGACCCCCACCAGGACATATGCCTTATTTGTTTGTTCCTTAATCCTTAAATTTCAAAGCAGTTTTTTTCCCTATCTGGATTATGTTATTATGACTACTTTCTTATATTTTCAGTGTGCCAGGTAAGACAAGAGTAAAATATTTCCTATCCTGGTGCACTAGCTCTTGCCAGCTAGTCAGAATAGACACAACATGATATGCATGACAAAATTTCCAGTCCCCTCAACTTAAAGTTTATAACATGTAGGCATTTGGGAAGGTTTTTCAAAGGAAACTACTTTTGGTTTTGAAAGGTCCTATTTTAAAATTTCTGTGAGTAAATTGAGGAAATTGGAAATTTTTGTATTTTCTATATGAATTTTGAGGCATTTCAGAAATATTGTACAGTATTTTACTTCAAGTGCCTACTATATATCGATCCAAGAGAGGTGTGTGGTAAATGACAGACTAAGCAGTTAGGTCATGGTTGCAGTTTAAACTTTGAAAATGAACCCTAGAGAATCAAATTCTCCATTTTATTACAATGCTTCTTACATAATAACAACTAAATGTTGTGTACCTTTGCCTAAATGCCAGCAAATGGCCTCAGTTCTGTTAGCATTTCATCAACATTCAGTCTGTGGCTTCATGTTGGCCAAAGCCAATAGTAGTCCCATCTGCCAAGTCTTGCTCCCACATTCCTAATTCCTTAGCTGCCAGGGAACAGGTGTCTAAGTATTGTGAGAAACTTGATGTTTGGTTAATTTGAATTTCAAACTACTAATATACATCCCCAACAAACTTATGCTGAAAGATGGTTATTTGCCTCAGAGCAGTTTCTCCCTTGAGAGATCAGCCAATATTTGTCTCCAGACTTCTGTCACTGCCTGCCATCAGCAAGTTTTTATTACCCAGCATCCTTACTCCTTCATGTGTACGGCCATCACTTTACTGTTCTCAGCCTCTGTTCCTTCCCTGGTAACAGAAGATGCAGAGAAGGCAGATTTACTGATGTCTTCTTTGCATTGGTCTTTACTTACAAGACCAGCAATGGGAAGGAACTGATGCACTGGAAGGTCCACCTGAATATGAGTTTCTTCACTGGGTGGATGACCTTGCACTGGAACAGATTGTGCAAAGGGGTTGTGGAGTCCCCCTCAGTGGAGATATCCAGGAAGCATCTGGACACAGAATCAGCGTCCATATTATTAGGGTTGGAAGAGACTTTGGAGATCATCCAGTCCAACACCTCTGCCAAAGCAGGGTCACCTAGAGCACGTTACACAGGAACGCAGCAAGGTGGGTTCTGAATGACCCTGTTTGAGCAGGGAGGCTGGACCAGACGCCCCACTGTGGTCCCTTCTAACCTTACCCACTTCGTGATTCCACCTCCGAGCTACTCGTTACTAACCTTTCTCGTCTGAAACATTTAAAATCTACTCTTTTTTAGAAATCAACAGTACAGTTTGCAGATGGCCTCTCAATTGCTAAAACATTCCTTTTTTT
>VXAC01008436.1:1233747-1361067 GCA_013399225.1 Rhipidura dahli | reverse complement strand
TCCGCCTCCCGCCCCGGTGCCCGCGCCCCCCGCCTGTCCCCGGGCTGGCCCCCGGGTGAGAGCCGCGGCTGGCGGCCGTCAGGGGCGGTGACAGCGGGACGTGAGCGCGGGGGTGGGATGCTGCCGGGAGAGGGGCAGCCCCCGGCCGCGGCCGCCGCCGGCAGGAGGGGGTGCGGGTGACCCTGATAATCGCTTTATGTTGGCCTGCGGCTTGCGTAATCTGCGATCAATTATTTATTTTATGCACCACTTACGGGGCTGAGGGGCAGCGTTAAGGCCTTTGGTGTGGCTCAGTGCAGCAGAAGGGAGGCTTCCTTCCCACGGGTGTGATAGAGAAGGGATGTGGAGGCTTTTTGCTGGGTTCGGATAGTATTCCTAATGCGTGTTTCTCTCCCCGTGCAAATTCAGGGGACTTGAACGAGGGAGGTCCTTCTTCATGATACATTTTTAAAGATCAAGTGGAAGCCGTCCTAGTCTGAACAAAAATAACCTTGTGTGGTTTACTTCATGTGCTAGATTGTCTTTTTTTTTTTTCCTTCTGCTCTTTCTGTAGCAGGTTGGGCTGCTCAGTCAGCCTGGAGAGAAGGCTGAAGAAGGAAACATGTCTTCTGATTCTTTTTGTCTGTCTGCTCAAGCAAGGTTTGACTCCAAATGGTTGAAGACAGACTTGCAGGTAAGGAGTTTGATGGTCATATTGCATTGTGACCTTTCAGGTGTCGATCAAGGATGCTTTTAGTCCAAAAAGCTGACAAGTAGAAGACTGCAGCTCTTGAGATAGCGTATAGGTTTTCCCAAATATGCTGATTTATAACTGGTTTTGAAGAAATGCTAACTTATTTTGAGCTGCAAATAGGTCTGCATTTTTAGTCCAGTTCCTTCTGCTTTGAAACAAGCTGGGCTACATATGTTTGTTATCTTTACAGAGTGTCAAAGCCTCTAGCAGAGTATATGGCATTTCTGCTAGAACTATATATTCCTATTCAGTCTGTTGCTAAATGTCTTGCCTGCATATGAGCTAGCAGCTTTAATGCTTGGGAGAGCTGAAGCAAAAGGTGATGGAAGTGTAATCATGTTTGAAGAATTCAAATAAGATTTTACTGTAGTCGTTTGTATAATGGATAGAGGCTTCCCTTAAATGTTGTCCTTTTTGAAGAGAGTCAATTTTTTGTCAAAGGTGCAAGGTTGAAATGAAGGTGGTCGTTGTTGAAATATGCCAGTGTTTGGTGAAAGTTTTCTTTTGTCTTAGAACATGATTTCTTCATTTGGCACAGTTGCATGATACGGGGAGGAGGAGGATACTAACATGTTTTCCCAATTCAGGTTTTATGATTAAGTAGAAAATATAGAAGAAATAGAGCAGTTTGGGTCAGTTATGTTTGTTTTAGATGAAATGAGTAACTAGATTAAGTCCTTGTCTCTTCCTTTCCCCAGATGTTGCATATAGATCCCTTACTTTGAATAACCTTTCCAAGTTTCAGCTCAAAACTGAAATACTTATTGGGATGGGCTAGTCAGTGTTATTCTTTTCTTACTGTTAATAATAGTGCTACTGAAAAATCCTTAAAAATTCCGTCTTCATGACTTTATCCCAGATTACAGGCTGATAGTCTGCGTGGTTGGGTTGAACTGTTCTTATGGTTAGACAAGGATTTTTCCCCGTGCAGTTGTGATTCGGAGCAGCCTTTCTCCAGTATTTTACATCAAACAAGATAAATTGGAATCAGAAGTGACAGACATAGCCTAAGAGGTTACATTGTTTAGAGGGTCTTGAATGTAAATGCTATGAAATGACAGGGTTTGCTCTTGATTTGGCTAGATTAATTCTATTTTCATCTTTTGTTCCTACCAAAGTAAAGGTTTCCATCTAAAGTCAGATGTTTTCTCTAATGTAGTATATAAAGATACTATGCATCATTTTGGAGATAAGCATATTAAGATATATGGAAATACATTTTTGTTTTCAGAAGGATGGCTTTTAGATTACAAGTGTATTGCTTCAATGATTGTTGAATACAGGAAAATTTTTCTGAAAAAGTTGCTACCTTTGTTTGTAACAGCTGCTGACTATGCATTGCCTTTTTTTACTTCTGTATTATATGGGATGAAAAATGTGACTGTTCATGTGATTTATCAGACTTTTCCCTTTTTTTGTAGTGCCTTTTTTCTACATCCCTTTTTTTTCTATTTATTTAGACTTTTGATAGGAGGATTTCAGTTGTCATCCAAAGTTTTAAGTTATTTTCAGTTGTGTGTATAAATGCAGTGAGTCTGCAGTTTAGTTAATGTGTTAAAATAGTTCCTTTTAATAATAAAAAATCTTCATTTGCAGCTTCTATGATTAAGTGCTCGTACTTATACGAGTTCTGTATAAGTAATAACAAGTTAGACTCTAATTGCCAGGGTACTCCCTTTTTTTTTCTTCCAATCAAGCTGTAGTCAAAATAATGAGATTAATGAAATAAGAGAACAGTAATCATTTGTGATCTGCTGGATGCAAACATCACTTCTCTGGAATCTGAAGACAAGCCAGGCCTCCTGGGTATAATATAATTTTCTTATTAAGTTACCTGTTTTTGGTATTACACAGGTCCTCATCACAGAACTCTTAATTGGATGCATCTGCTCAGTATTTTGAAAAATGAGCATGTGAATCTTGAGTAGCATCTTTTAATGTATTAAATGGCAGATGTCTTCTATAAAGGCTTTTGGGCTCTGGAGAAGTTTTCTACTAGATGAATGATTATTTTAGGTAGTGGTTGACTGGCATGACCTCTAGCTGCGTGTGGTTATTTTTTTAATAGGTATAAATCCTGTGTGTTAATCCTTTAAGTTCTGTGTGTACTGAATATGCAGATTTCCTACCGTGCATGTTTTTACTGGCTGAACTGTAGATAAGCCCTACTGGTGTTAAGAGACTGTCAGCAGGAATTGAAAAGGTGAACACAGCAATATGAGAGGTTTGAAGAAGACACACTAAATTTATGTAAATGGATTAAGATGACTACAAATTGTTTTGAATTGGACCCTAGAACTCTTCACTTAGCAGCTGCATTTTTAACTTCTCAGTGTACAGCAGTCTAAGAATGTGTAGGTGACAGTCCTAGGAGAAACAGAATTATTCTGGAGAATTCTTACCTTAGGAGACATACAGAGACTGATTAGTTTTTAAAATAAATTCTTCTGCTGCAAAATTTGGGGTGTATAGCTAGGACTGGAAGTAAAATGATTTCTTTTGGTGGCCTAGTAGTCTCCAAAGTACTTTTTTAAACTTTTTTCCTTTGTCACTGTTGTCAGAAAGTTTGCCCTTGAGACTTGATAACTGGGAGTTACTTTAGGTTAAGCCAGTGACATCTCTCTGAAAATTATTGTATTCTTTTTTTGTGATATTGCATGAATAATGTAATACACAATATTCTGGTATTAATTGCATTAATAAGTCTGTTACATTGTGGTATTAATATAATAGGGAAAGAAGGACACGTGGATTGTAGTACGGATCGTGTTTAATCACCTGTGTTGTGTCACTGTGTTGCAGCTGGTGTCCTGGCCAAATTTAAATGGTCTTACTCAGTTTTGGGATGTTACTGCTGTGAGGTAAAGGCAGTGTGATGTAGCCTGTTGTTACTATTCTTAAGTGAATATCAAAGGCACGAGTCCTTTTGTAGTAGCAGTGAGCCTCTGGCCTGCAGGATTAAATTATGTGGTGTGAAATGTTAATGGAACTGTATCTTCACAGTGTTTTTTGCTTATATTATTTTTTCTGAAGCTGAACAGTACTATTTTAGGAAGCCAGAGTGCTCTACAAAGATCCAATTGTGTCCTATAACTGCTCTATGTCTTTTTACTAACTTTGTAATTATTTGTATGATTTATGGCTGCTAGTGTAGTTTTGAAGTACTCAGAAACATTTATTTTACTGAAAAAATCTAAATTTCGTGGTGGAACAAAATAAGATACTCTATGTTGCTTGAAAAAACAAACTGTTACAGCAGCTGAAAAATCCAGGGTAGTTCAGGTGAATATGAGAACAACAGTATATAATATAGACATCTGTCAATAGGATGTGCATTACATCACCATTAATAAAATAGTCCTATGAAGTTATAAAATAGGTGGATTTTAGTGCAGGCCACTTTTTCATGTGTCATGTTTAACATAGTTGTTCAAAAATTGAGTCTATCATTTCAATTTCTAATTTATTTATTTAGATTTGAATTAATACACTGAAAACACCTACCTATTGATAACTATTACTAGTAGAAACCATCCTATATATAGCAAAAACTGTGTGTAATGGGAGATTGTGTTTTAATGACTGTTCCTAAGGAAGACAGCCTTTATTAGAAAAAGGGAAGGTTAAAATTGTTTACTTAAACCTAGGTACCCAGTTTGCAGAATCAAACTGTGCTTAAAATAATGCTGATTAAATAGATGTACTGTACAACTAAATTAGAATCTTATACAGAGACCTTTAATTAGTGATGGATGAATAACTAAAAACTAGAATTGCTGTGAGCTAATGGGATGCATGTGTGTGTTCAAATGGAGTTTAATTAGGCTGCTTATTCTGGATCCTGTGGAGAACTGTTGTGCTTAATAGCAGGAGTTAGTGGGAAAAACTTTCATTTTCCTGTAGTGTGGAGAAAAACTTGAGGCAACAGTCAAGGTGCAGGAGATGTCTGCAGGAGGAATATGAGGCATTTCCATCAGTTTTGACTGAGTTCATGGTCTGCAGACTGTTTCTGTCATTATCTTTTTCCACAGAGATGAAAATGAGTTTTTAAAAATGAAGTAGCCACCTTTAAGAGTTGCATTGGTTTGAAACCTTTTTACCCTTCATTCAAAGTTACATTCATCATTTTGATTTTCTTGAAAATCCCACACTTCTAACATTTAGATCAATGTCTTTACTTGTGAGAAGATTATGTAAAAAAAGATGTCTTGGCTATTAAAAGCAAGTAGTTGGTGAAAGCTGCCTTCTCTATTTCATTGCTTTCCTATTAATCCTCTTCTTTGTTTTGGTTTTCTGATCAAAAGGAGTGAAGGGCTTATTTGGAAGTTCTTACAGCAAACTGCAAATGAGGACTCATTTGTATTTAAAGGAAATGAACTTTGCAGAAGCAATTTTTAAAAATTATTTTAAAAATGACGTAATGCCATCTCTCCAAAATAAGTGATTTCCAGATGGAGGGATGAACACTGTATGTGTGATACGTTAGAGAAATGAGGTTTAACACGTATGGACAGATATTTAGGCTTAGACAGACCTATTCTTCAGATGCATGAAGACAGTTCTTACGTTTGAGGGAATGGTATTGTTTTTCTTTGTGTGTGACGATTAACTGTTAAGTTTTCCAGCAAGTGGAAGACCAGCAGCACACTGCTACTGTGGAGGCATTTCTAGTTTAACCCCAAATCTGTCCAAGTAACGTGGGGCTGCTGAACTTCTCTGACTTTGCTCTCTGATGTTTTGAGCACTGTCTAGGTGCAGTGACGTTCCACTGTGCTTTGCATAGGTGTGATAAGCAGCTGGGGTTTCAGGGCACGCTTCGTTCAGCAGGGGAGGAAGGAAGCTAGGACAAAATACTAAGACAACAATGAAAAAGGAAACACGAATTGAATGGATTCAAAAAAGCGAAAACAAAAGAGAGACTTGGGAAGGGACTTACTGTTCTGTGATTTTCCTCACTATTACTGGGCCGAAAAAGTTTTTTGCTTTAATATTGTTTTAAAGAGAAATGTTTTTTTCATGTAGTCTAAAATACAGCCAAAGGCTAATGAAAAAATCACTGAATAGGAGAACAGATTCTCCACTACCCTTGCTGGCAATTGTGAGGTGAAGATTTTTTAAGTAGCTTGTATTTTAAATCTGTATTGATGTTCTGTGATTATGAAGTCAGTTTCTTAAACTTACAGTGCAATTATATAACCAGAAATCCTACCTGAGTCAATCCTCGTCCTTTTGTGTAATTTTATTTTCCTGGCTTCATTTTTCTTGAGTTCCAGTTAACTTTTATGAAGGCTTCTATGCTTTCTTTCTGCAGAGAAGTTTATGAAAGCACATTGAGAACATAATCTAATGTACTACATAGAATGTATCTGGCTTAGTAGTTGACTTCAAAACAAAATCAGAGCTGCTGATTATTCTTAAAATAACCTATTAAAAGCAAAATTGTAGCAGTGCTTTGAGAATTCTCAGGAGCTTATCCAGTTATGGTTGCACAATTTAATTTTCTTGAAATGCAAGGAAATGTTGATGCCAGTGTCTTACTGTCTGGAGTTGATGGGGATGGATGGGAATTTCACTGCCAGCCCTGTTGGGGGCTGGCAGCAGCATATGTCAGCAACCAAACTAGATACCCCTTGGACTTAATCAGATGTTGTACCAGACAGAATAAATTACAGTTTAACTGCAGAGATAAGATTAACAAAAGATTAGAGTGGAGGCAGACCAGTTTACAGAAGAAGTTCACTTTAAAGTCTACTTAGGCCCTTGCTTTTTTAATTTGGCATAAGTGAGCAGGGCTGAGCCTTAGGTCTGCGTGGGAGCTGTGGATTCGTTGAGATAAATGGCTTTCAAGTGCAGAGATCATGGTCTGGGGATGAGAAAGTGTGACAAATGATGGAAGGGGCTTGCGGTTTCTGAAGGTGAGATGTGTAGGAGATGGGGATTGAGAGGAGGTCAGTAGATGTCATGGGAAAGGACAAGGGAGATTTTTAGCATCGGGAGTGAGTAGGAGGATTAAGAATGTGGGCCAAAGTTGCAAGGCAGTGGATGGTAGTAATGGAGTACAGAGTTGCTGTTGTCCTGGTCTTGGGAAAGAAGCATGTAAGTGGTGGGGCAAGCAGGGCCTTGAGGGGGAGATTTAGAGAGGATGCATCTCTGGTACTGCTGTCAGTTGCAAAAGTTCAGTGAAAACGTAATTATTCTTAATTTGTTAATTTACTGAGTTTAAGTTCATCCCTTTAAACATTTACAAATGAAGTTACTGAATTATTAGAGGGAAAAGATGTTCATATGAATCAAGCAATCTAATGAGAGAGTGTTAGACTTTACAAAACACAAGTGGCTGCTCTTGTGTTTGGAACTTCAGTATGTCAGGAACAATGAAGACGCCAACCGAGTTTGTTTTTCTTCTCTTGCACTGTACCACCAATTGCCTTGTGAACACTTCAAATAATTCAGTAGAAGAAGTACCTTTTTAAAAAAAAAAAAAAAAACCAGAAATCAGAGAAATCTTTTCAAGTTTGTTCTGAACAAAGTTTTAGTTCTCTAATTTGAACACAGAGATGTGTTATGAGTGACTGAATATGAGAGGTATTGGTGGGAGGAAAAGAAGAAAGTAATATGTACTTGTTCTGGCTAAGATAGTAATAAAATACTGTAGGAAGAAAAAAAATGCAGGATTGGGCAGTCAAAGCAGACATTTGACTTTTCTAGTACACAGCTGAGTGTTATCTTCAGCTGCAAGTTTCACAGGGTCACAAATGTTTGAGATTGGAAGGGACCTCTAGATGTCATCTCATCCAACTCTCCTGTTCAAGCAAGGCCACCTGGAGTCCAGTGCCCAGGTCTGTGTTTGAATGTCTTTCGAATATATCCAAGAATTGAGACTCTGCAACCTCCCTGGGCACCTTGTGCCAGTGCTTGGTCACACTCTCACAGTGAAAATGTGTTTCCTGGCGGTCAAAGTGTGTTCCAGTTCACACCCACTCCCTGTGGTCCTGTCACTGGGTACACTGAGCAGAGCCTGGATCCATCTTTTTTACACCCTCCCTTCATATTTTACATATATATCTATCTCTATATCTATCTCTATATCTACCTATATATCTACCTATATATCTATCTATATATCTATCTATCTATCTGTCTATCTATCTATCTGTCTATCTATCTATCTACCTATCTATATATATATGTTTTCCTCCCAGGCCTTTTCTTTCTGCCTTTCTTCATAAAAAGAGTGTTCCAGTCCCTTAATCATTTTCTTGGCCCTTTGCTGACCTCTCTCCTTTTTGTCCATGTCTCTCATGCTGAGCCCAGCACTGGACCCACTACTCCAAGTGTAGAATAGAGGGGAAGGATCACCTCCCCAAACCTGGCAATGCTCCTAATGCAGCCCAGGTCACACATGAATGTTCTTCATGGCAAGGGCACGCTGGTGATACAGGTTCAATTTAGTCCCCATCAGGACCCCCAGGTTCTTTTCCCTGTTTCCCAGCAGGTCAGCCACCAGCCTATACTGGTGCCTGAGGCTGTTCCTCCCCAGCTGTCAGACTTTTCATTTCTTGTTTTGCTTCATGAGGTTCCTGTCAACCCATTTCTCCAGTTTGTCAAGGTCCCTCTGGATGTCAGCATGACCCTCTTTTGTATCAATCACTCCTCCCAATTTCTGTTGGCTAAAATAAATATTTTTATTAAGGGAGCTGTAAATTTTTGTTATGGTTATGTAATTTTGAGATAATGAAAATAAAATTGCGTAAATAATTTATCACTTAAAAACTCAGACTTTTCTTTCACTTTTGGCTATCATATGTAGCAAATACTGTGTATCTGTTGAGTAGATTAATAATCATTTTGTTACAGCTGAAATTAAGTTACCCTCAGTTATGACAGATGAACTGATTGTAAACACTGTTTCTTAATTATCTTTCAGCTGGTTGCTTTGATTATTGCTGTGAAATAAGTCCAGTGTTTCTTTCCTTTCAAACTTGTCTCTTTTTTCCCCTCCCCCAAAACAGATACTGCTGACAAAATGTTAACTACAACCTGAGTAGTAGGCAAAACTGTTTATCTGAAGGCTGCTTATGGTGAGGTATTTGGAGAGGGAGGTGGAACTCTGTGACCTGTAGTCTTGGTGGTTCCTCTATCTTTTTGCAACATACCAAGAAAATTACATTGATAAGACTTTGAACCAAACCCAAGGCTGAAGAAATTTTGTTTACTTTTTCAGTTTTTAGTTGCATGGAAGAGTTGAGTGAACTTTATGCCATGTAAAAGGATTAGAGGTTGAAGTGGAGAAAACAGTTCCTGATTCTGCTTTATATGAATGCTTTCAAAAGTAATAACTGAGTTTTCTGAAATAGAACAGTGCTGCCTTATGAAGATCCTGACATTCAAAACCTGGAGACATTTAAATTCTATGGGCTGTGAGAATAATTTTCCGTACCAAGGTGATCTGAGAATGGAAAGTAAAATGTGTGAAAAAGACAATTTATTAGAGAAAGATCTTTAGTTTGTGAAAACTATAATTTATTATGCAACCCATATGGAGTGTTGCCTCACTTGCTATTTTTCAAGCTTGCATTTTAGCACAGGTTAGCGTTTAACAGGTGAAAGTTTAAAAAAATCATCTATCACCTCTATATGAGCCAAAATCAGTGAAACAGTTGCTTTGTTATTTTTCACAAGAAAAGACTCTGAAAAGTAAATTCTCTGAGTATCCCACTAAAGTGTATGACCACAAGTGTATTTCCATCTAAAGAAGGTAAAAGTGAACACCATTTATTGTTGAAATATTCATAGACTGGGAACAACCAAGAAAATCAGTTAATGGTGAGTGATTTTTTTGGTTGTTGAAATGCAGCTTCAGATTATTCCAATTTTTAAAAAATTAAGCCAAATGTAAAGCTTTTAGCAAAAGACAAATCTTTGCAAAAGCTTTGTGCTATTCAGCACTGAAGAACAGGGACTGTACCTTTCAGTAAAGCATGGTCAGAGTTTGATTCTGGTGCTGTACAATTGATAAATCACACATAAAATGAGTAATGTCTAGCTCACACTGCATGGTTCTTTTCCCTCTTATGCCCCTGATCAGGCAATAGTAAGTGACAGACACATACAGTATGTCAACTCATATTTTATTCTAAAAGAAGAATTACTGAAGTCATTAAAACATGTTGGAGTGGAATTCTGAAGTATGCAATAGGAAGGCAAGAAACTACTGTGGTCATTTAGTGTGTTACAGTGGTGTGAAAGCATTTTCTTTTAATTCAGGTTTTCTTTTAATTCATGTTAACTGAGATAGCTGGATCAGCAAATGTCTTCCCTGCTGGTAGGCGTCTCTCATAAAACCTGTAATCTTTAATCATTAAAATATATTTTATTTTGACCTATTTCCTTGAGACAAATGGTCTTCTATGTGTAACGGTAAATATTTTATGGCAGTTGTAAGCCACATCTTTGTATTACTTCTCAGCTGAAAAATTTTGGATTTGAATGCTAGTTACATAACACAAAGATGCTTCTGAATAGGCCTTCAGCAGGTGGGATGTTGGTGGTTTGTTTTGTTTGGGTTTTTTAATGTTGTTGTTGTTGTTGTTGTTTTTGTTGGGTTTTTTTTAATGTGGTCCACTGCACCACTTGGGTATGCAGAAAGTATTCTGTTTTTCATTTACATGTCCTGCCCTCCTCCCTTATGCTACACAGTTGTGAATCACAGCCTCGTTATTATGGAATTCACTTGGAATGTAGATACCTGTTTTGCAGCGTTTTCTAAAGCAGAAAACAACATCAGTAGAAGAGAAGTTATCCTGGTCATTAGGATTCTTCAAGGGAGATCCAAATTCCTAAATCATTAGGAGACTTGTGTTACAGCCAGTGCTTTTGTGAGTGGTTCCAGCTAGTAGAACTAGCTTCTGTTGCCAGTATTTGTTCTCTTGAACACGAAGTGTATTGGGAGCTGACCTGGGCTGAGGCAGCTCTTTGCTCTTCCTCTGGGTGCAGCTGGTTTTAGGCTTGATCCATTCCATAAGCTGCTTCTTCATGGGAGAGGAGGCATTGTAGCAGTTGGAGAGAAGAGGGAGGGTTGTGAGAGATGCTTTGCACAGCAGGACCAGATTGAACTGGCTGAATTCATTTACAAATCTGTGCCTTGATGTCATCATTCTGGTTAAGATGCCCAGCTCTTCAGTTGCTGGCTAGCGAGGGGACTGTATGTTTGTCTTGAGATTTTATGCAGCTTGACTTTGTGTGAATAGCTTTTTTTGTAGGAAAAAAGAGCACCCCAAACCCCCTCCCTGCCCCCCAGCCCCCAACTAATGTCATCTTGAATGGGTGGATACTTCTGAGATGACCAAATCCATGTGTTTGATGAGAATTTGTCCCAAATAAAAGTTCATTTTGCCAGACTTGAATCCAGCTAAAATTTGGAGTTTTGCACTTTTAACCTGAAAATAGCATAGCTAGACAGTCAGAGATTCTGAAGCGCATTTTAATCCCCGTCATACACACAGACAATCTCATTTCCTATGAGATGGTACACGTGTTTTCTTTCTTCTGGGATGATGTATAAAATCAGATGTATTTTAAATGTTAGTTTGAGCTGCCTTGAGGGAAAATTGTTCTGTGTAACTATATATAATGTATTATTTTTAACAGCTCGCTTTTACACGAGATGGACTATGTGGCTTGTGGAATGAAATGGTAAAAGATGGAGAGATTGTATATCCTGGAACAGAATTAATACAGAGTGGTGAACTACTTCCAAAAAAAGGTATGTATTTCAAATTTCTTTTTAAATTGTTCATTTTTTCTTTCATTGTAATGATGAAAATGGACTTCAGCTTCCATACTGTCGCAAAATTTGGATTTATCATTACCTCTCTGTACAGTTTGCAGGTGTTAATGTTTTGAATTAAATACATTTAAAAGTGATTTCTTAGAAGTGTACAGAAAGGTAGTGTCTAAGCCTCCTAATGAAGGCTTAAATCTGTTCTAGCCTTGTGAAATTTAACTTCATAACTAGGCATGTTATTATGAGAGAGGCTTGGCAGTGTCTTTTTGTTTGGTATGCTTGGTGTGTTTACAGCTGAAGCCTTTGTTTAAAGGAAGTGGACTGAGGAATGGGATAAAGCTGATACTGCTATTTCTAATTTTGTTTACAGTCTTCAGAAAGTAACTGAAAGGTCAGCTGAAAAACAGTCCACAATCTGCCTGAGAGTGTGTTTTTTTTTTTTTTAAGTTTTCCAGTGTACTTGAGAGCAGTTCAAACACTGCAAATGGCAGAGTAATAGATCGACTTAGAGAGATTACTTCAGTGGAGGTGGATTTTGTTTTGTGATGATGGGGTGATTCTGCTCTTGCCTTTTTTTTCATCTTCACCACAAAAGTGGTGCTCCTTTGACTCCATATTGAACAGAAAATTAAACTGGTCAAAAAGGAAAATATTTGTTTCCTGATCTGGCAGAAATGGACTCACCAAATGGTCAGATAAGTTTTGTCAGCAGTTTTTAAGATTCCCATATAAATGAGGAGATAGGTAGGAATACTGCCTGTGGTAACAGTGAACTGATATTTTAGCATCCCTTACTTCCTGTACTGTACTGTGGGATAAGACATGATATTTCAAACCAGTACTGCTCAATTACTAATGCAGTCAATTTTTTCGTACCTCGAGTATGCCTCCTTTAAAAATAGGAGGAATGGATGTGTTTTTGACTAGAGGAGGTAATTTCTGCAGGAAATAAGATACAATAAATAATTTAAGAGAGAAGAATGAATTATACATTTACTTATCAAGAGTATAAGCTTTGTAGGTTATGAGTGGCTGCATGCTGTAGTAAAAACCAGGTTATGCTCCTAACTGTTTCAGGGTTAGAAAACTTTTGTCTTCCTTATGCTGCTGGCCCTTGGGAATATTATTGTTGACACCGGGTGAAAATACAGCTGGTTTTATCAGAAAGGCTGCTACAAAACTGCTTATGAAATGAGTGGAGGTAGAGAAATAATTTGTTCTTTGGGCTGGCTAGTTCCATGTACATTAATAAAAGGTGTTGCAAAGTTGATGCAATAAAGGGAAGGATTACCTCCTAAATTAATTGTAGGAAATGCTTTCCCGTTCACTGACAGCTCATGAGAGAGGTGTTGTGGTGGTCATGGTACAGCAATTCAACACACTATGCTTTCTTGTAGAAGAGGGATAACAAACAGCTGTAATACCAAAGGCTATGTATTACTGTTCTTTCAGTATCTCTAAGTATCTGCAAAGAATTGAGATTTTTGTTAGTTACAGTGCTGAACTGCTTTTAGTAATTCTGAGAAAGCTTATAGAGAGATGTCATAGGATAATTGTTTTTAATTTTCAGGATAATCCTTGAAATATCAGCTAGGAAAATGCAGTCTGTCACTTCCAATGCCAAATACAGACAGCAGTATAAAGTAAAAATCCAGAAGTGCTAAGTCAGTCATGTGTGACTTCACTTGTTTGTCCACACTTAGGATGCTTATTCTGAACAATGATGAAGATATTTTTTAATGCTCCACGTGTGTGTGTACACATATCTTAGGAGGTTCAAAAAGTTATAATGTGTTATAGACTGTAGGATACTCTTATTTAAAAATACAGAGTTTCTGTCACTTTACTGTATAAATAAGGCTTTTTTGTTACCCTAAAATGTCCAAGCTGTGATGAGGGTTTTGAAAGCTTTCTTATATCCGTAGTGGTGGTGGTGAAGGCAGAATTCCACTTTTTGCTTCCAGTACTGTGTTATGGTGGGTTGTCCTTAGCCAGGTGCCAGCCTGTCCAGCTCCTTACTTGCTGTCCCTCCTCAGTAGGACAGAGGGAGAAAATAAAATGGAAATGCTTGGGGGTTGAGGTAAAGCCAGCAGGGAGATCACTTACCAGTTATTGGTGTGGGCAGAAGAATCTTGGGAAAATTAATTTAGTTTATTTTAGTGCCAGTTAAGATAGAATTGGATGGTAAGAAAGGTAAAAGCTAAAATGCCACCTTCCACTTCTCTTTGCATATGGAGGAGTTAAGTGTAGGATTACATAGCACAGGTCACACATGTTCCTTTCCACAGCTGGAGGGTGTATTTTCTTCTGCACAGGTACTTAAAAACATCTATTTCTTGAAACACCACAGTAGTTTATAAATTTAAATAACAGTTTGTTCAGGCTCCTAACTCTTAGGATATATGTATGAACTGTGTATCAGTGAAGATAGCCTTCAAAAATGCTATTGTGTTGGCTTACAGGATTCTGAAATACAACTGTCTTGCTTATCAGACTTGAGTTTTTGAAGAAAAAGCTAATCAAGGCTCTTTTTGGTCAGTGTCAATCTAATTGTATATTTGATTCTGTTAGGCAGTACGAATCGTAGAACCAGAAAAATTGCTGGTCAGTTTGCACCTCTGAACTTGCAGCTCAAGTTGTTTCATGAAATTAAAATCTAAAGTATTTACATCTGTTTAGTTAGTACTTACTTTTTTGCATAAATGATCTACAAATATAATTCAAGAGGAGAGGGAAAAGTACGTACAAATAGTGAGATTTGTATAAACCCTGTGGTTTTATATGATATTATATAGAATAGTATCAATATTCAGAGTTTGCTGCTAAATTGACTAACCTGGAGATAAACAAGAGGGCTTGCTGTACGTGGTCCCTTTTATTCAGTCTGTTTTAAGAAGCTTTGATTTAAGCTCATCCATAATAAGTCTATTTCATCACTTGTGCTATGGCTCTCTGTTGATGCTGACAGGACTGTTCAGAAGAGGCATTTAATTCTGTCAGTGGATATTGGCAGTGGCAGTAGACTGGAAGAACATGCTATTGATAGCAGAAACCATTCCTTTTCTCTCTAGGAAGAATATAGAAGTAGTGCATTTTTTTTTTTTTTTTCCTGTTAGCAAGAATGTTTGGTTAGGAATAAGCTCTTTGTTTTGAATTCATGGCACTTTCAGGAAAACATGTTTGATAAATGTGTTCAACAGAATGTGTTTGCATGTTTCTAAGTACCATCTGGGGGCACAGCTGTGACAATACTGATGTTCAAATACAGGTGCACTTGTAGCAATGTATGTACTTAAAAGATAATCAGACTGCCCTCAGGAAATTTGGAATAGACTAATACCTTGTATAAGGGAAGCTATGTACTGAAAATAATAAAAAGTATTAAATAATATTATTCTTAGTAAATTTTCAAGTTAGAGAACCATTACTGTAAAATTTTAAGACATGCCAGTCAACTACACAGGTCTATTTTGTGGGTTGCTATTTTTTATTTATTTTTGATTCTTCAAACTTCATAGGTGGAAAATTCTGTTTCAATTAGCTGTTTTAAGTTCCAGGACAAATATGTATAATCATCAGTTTCATACCTCTGTCCTGCCTTGGGTGAACACTGTGGGCTTCCTCTTCTGTCCCCCTTACCTGTAATTTGGACCTTTCTCAGCCTGATGCCACTGAATTCATAAACCTCATTCAGTGTTGCACCTGTGGCAAGTTAAATGAAGCCCAAATGCCACAAGCAATTCCAGAGAGGCTGGCAGAACTGAAATATTTATGACAAGAATAACAGTATGTGGGAATTGATTATGGTGGCTGCTGTTCAGGCCATGTTATAAATCAGACTGTAGTAGTGTGCAGGCATGAAGGCTGGCTCCTGCTTTGAGCCTCCTTTTTTGTGTACGAGAGAAATTGTTAAAAGTGAGAAGTTTTCTGCTTCCCCTGACCCAGCTGTACCCAGTGGCTCAAGAATTCAGTGCTCAGCTGTGGATTATCGTACTCTCTCTGCAGCATAGGGAAGTCTGTAGTCACCCCGTAGGACAGCTTGATTTCATAAGTGTAAAATGCTCTATTGTAAATTCAAAATATAGCTTAAATAATATATTTAGAAAAAATCAGTACACCAAGGAAGAGAAGAAACTTTATTTCTGATTAGGGTTAGGAGTTCACAGTTTATCATCTTGACTCAACCTAGAAGGCTGCATAAATATGGTCTGCAAATGATAAGGCATGTATCCTTCCCTCCCAAATAACTATCAGTTTTGTGTATTTATGTATATATATGTGTGTGTGTGTAAAAAGTAGAAGATTTTTGACGGAAAATATATTTCAGCTGAAATACTTCCTGGTTCTGGAACTGCCAAATACTGGTTTAGGGTGGTTATAAAATGCAGCTCTTGTCTAAAGCACACTGTGTGACTTTCGGCCCTGTCAGTGGCAACATCTGTCTGGAAACTGTTGCAGGCTTTCTCTCTGGACTGAGGGATTCCCAACTACGTGAGTTCATTGGCATTTCAGAGCAGCACAAGACCCTACAATAACAGGTGGTGGAGGCGACTTTGCAGTGTCAGGTTTATTTCTTCATTGATTATGAAATGTAAAGTTCCATTTTTAGTGCTTCCTTTTTATCCTCCATTTATACCAGATTAGGTTATGTCTGTGCTCATGGTGAGCTGCTGTGCTTTGGTTTGGGAGCTAATTTCTAGCTGAGAACAGTTACTTCAGTTGCTCAGTTTTGACTGGCTCTGCCTACCTGCCTCAGCGTAGAAGCATAAGGCTGTAAAGTAAAACATAATGAAGAGAAAGTTCTTTTAGGGAGATGTTCATTCTGCTGTTTCCTCCACCACAATATTCACAAAATTAAGTTAAATCATGCTGACACATTGCACTGTATTTTTGTATGCATTGTTTTGAAAACTGTCTTACTACTTCTTACTTTGGCCTGTTCTGGCTTTGCTCAAGATTTTTCTCCTCCCTGCCCCTCTCTCTGAAAAATCTTTGGGTCTTCCTGTTCAAAAATCTTTCATAAAGTGTAACAGAACTTCCATAATTATGATGTCTATGTTGCTGGCTTCAATCTAGACTGATACCAGCTTTGTCTGTTATGTGGCAAGTATAGTGAACTGTCTTTGTGGAACAATTTGACGTGGTCTTTTAATGTGTTTTTCAGCTCATCTCCTTCCCACTTTTTCTCTCATTGTTCCTCTTTTTGGTTCATACAGACAATTAAAAAAAAATCCTCCAGTGGATTTACATGTCAGGGTTGTTTTTATTCCAAGCAAAGCTTGAGTTCCCACCTGGATTGGGATCTTCTCTGTTTGCAATGAGGAGTTTGACAAAATGACTTAAGTTTGTAGCCCTTGGTTGTCATCCTTTGCCAAGGCTCTGTTAAAAAGCGTAACAAGTTCTCCTACAGCTGCCTGCAAAGCAGTGTCTTGGCACAGCACCCTTCTACCCACTAACTAAAATTCCAGACCCTGCAAAGTGTGTCTCTAGATGTGTGGGTGAGTGCAGAAACAGTGAGATTATGGTGTTACTGTGGAAATATTCTGAACCACTGGGGCTGAACAGGGTCTTTGGTCTATAATGGATTCTGTACTTTTAATGTTATTTGCATGTGCCTTTGAATAGAAACAGCTGGATTACTTCTCATTCTGGACTTTGTTATCAAACTGGTGACTCATAGGCTGTTCCTCAGTGTTTGAGGGACACAGTTATGTTGTCTGACTGCCACTTACAAGAGGTATATCCAAATTGCATTTTCCTGTTCTCAGGTGACTTTGCTATCTCTTGCTTGGCCCACAGTCTCAGCCCTGTCATGAATACTGAAATTATGTCTCCTCTTCTTTCCTTTTTTTCTTGCTCTTCAGTCTTCATCTTCCATCTCCTGAGCCCTCGTGTCAGTTACAGGTTAGGAAACAGTGGCTTTAATTTAAAATTTGTTTAATTAAGGTTCCCTCCAAAAGCTTTATTTTAGGAGGTGCTATTGTCTCCAGTTAAAAAAAAAAATTAACAAAGAGACAATCACAGATCCAGTTCCAACTGGATTAAACATTAATTTTCTGTCAGGCCAGATGGAAAGAACAGTTCCATGTTTTTGTACATTGTGATAGATGTATTTTGTATGTTCTGAGGTAATGAGAGCCTTTGATCTCCCTCTGTGAGTGTGAGGCATGCTGCAGTCAGATATTCTGTGTCTGGCTACTGATGTAACCCTCTTGAATATTATTTTCTTCTGATTTATGCTGGTACAAATGTAGAATTTTTGGAGGGTGCGTGGAGTGAGACAGGAAAAAAGACAAAATACTAGTGCTCATCTGTCATGTTGTGGCCAGAACATTTAGGAAGGGAGTCTCTGGACTAGACTGGCAGATAGGAGTGAAGGAGTGGTCAGTTTTAGGAGCCAGGTAAAAATGACTGGAACTAAACTCTTCATGGATAAGTTTCAAATGCTGGACTTCAGAAATTCTGAGTGATATGGTTTGAAAAGAAGGTTGGGGGTGGAAAGTAGTTGGCCATGTGTCCCTTGATTGCAAGGCAGTCTTATGCATTGAACTGACTGGAGGTATGGGTATGGAAATCCATATTCCCAGTATAAATACTGGGAAAGGAGAAACTTCCAGCTGTCTAGTTCTACTGTGTTTAGAAAATTGGGACTTTCATTCAGCCTTTGATTACAGAGGTAAGTGACTAATGTCTGTGTTCTGTCTTTGTGAAAGTAGTCTCAAAAGGATTGCAGATGGTGTTTTGTTCCCTGGGCAGAAAATGGTGGTATTACTTTCATTACTTATTAGTAATTACTAAGATGCTAGGTATTTTACAGATGTTGACATACTGCTGCATAAAATTAGTGTAAATGCCAGTATATAGCTCTTCTTGATTTTTAAATGAAGGCTATTTCTATCTTTTTTTTAATTCTGTTAGAAATGGAATATAAAACCAAGTAAATACTACAGAAATACAAATAGTTGGGAGCAAAATCTGACTTGAAGTGCCTCCTTTGCAGGACTGTGTATTGCAAATCCTTTGCAAGTCTTACAGGATAGTATCTATATTAAATGTTCATCATCCTGAGGAGGTTACAGAGGTGATTTCTGGATTGTAAGGTCACTGTCTTACGAAATGTAACGTGAGACTCAGCACCTGTGACAGTTAACGTGGTAAAATACTACTTCCCCCCACCGTGTTCTCTTAACAGTAGACAATATTTCCGTAAGCTTGTGGGCTGGGAATTTCACCTTTACATTTCTAACCTAGACCTGAATTCCAGTCTGAATTGAAGGTAGTTTAACTGGTCTTCTTTTTTTTTCCCCTTCCTTTTGTTTTCTTTAGATGATAGCACTGAATGCCAAACTGCATCAAAGAAAGAAGAGCAAAACGACAAAGAAAAGAAAGATGAAGAAGAGACTCCACTGCCCACTTACAGGGCCAAATCGATTGTTGAGAGTTGGGTGTGGGGTAAACAACCAGGTATTAAAGCTGTTCTGGTCATTGTCACTGACATGACATATTCTGTATTGATCACTACTTCTGCAGCATCAGGAAGTATTTGTATCGAATGTACTTGCTGACTGATGCATCTGTTAGGTTAGTAAAATAAGTTGAATAAGTGGTTAACTGTGATTGAAATTGAACGTTTGCTGTAATTAATTTCAGATTTAATTAGACTCTTGACTCGAAAGGTCAATTTGCCCCTTTCAGGCTGCTTGAAGGAACAACGGACTGACTTGGAATAAATGAAGTTACACAGTGAAAAGTTCCAGTGTCTTCAGGATATTTCTTTTCAGTTGCAGACTTTATAAAGAAATTGCTTAGCTTTTGAAGCCTGAATTTTCTGCAGGCAATAGTGGTTTAGTAGGTGATTTTCCTCTTTGGTTTCATGGTCTGGTAGATAGGTTTGTGTGAATCAGGGGAGGAAGGTTTAAATGGTTGGTTTAGTTAACTGTTTGTCCTGACCTTTGCTGATGGTAATTGCACCGATGGTAGCAGTGGAAAAGCAGTTTGTATTTTCACATCTTCACGTAGGGGTCTATAAAATACTATTTTGATACTGAAGCCAGCTGAAGTTCATGGCTGTTTGTTACTGTAGAGCAGCAGTTCATTGTCTAAAATTGTCCATGTTTAAAAATAGCAGATCAGAAGAAGTCTCAGTTCAGTAGTTTATTTTACAGTTCCTGGTACATGATGTTGCCTGATTCAGATGTTGGCATGTACAAACTTCAGAGACATCTGTTGTGCCACTTGTCCTTTCCCCTCACCCAGAAGCACTTGAAGATCTCTGGGAAAAGTATTATCTCTTCAGTGCCAGAATCTGCATCTGTGTTGCTGTGTTTGCTAGGGGAGATACTTGTTTCTGTTGAGCCACAGGTCAGCTGCCAGTCTGCTGTCCTCTGCTCGGTGCCAGCCTGCTTGCTCCCTTTCCTTAAGGACAGGAGTACAGATGGATTTGCTCTGTAAAATGATGATGATTTTTCCTCTGGTAGTGGGACAGAATCTTGGAGTATATCAGGAATCATAAGAATTGCCACTACAGTGGAAGAGGGAGCGAGAATTGAATGTGTTGAAGAGATGGGAGCTGAAGGTCACATTATTTATGTTTTATATTCTTATTTAATGTGTGTTGCTGAAAAGTAAAATAAAACTATTTCACAAAATGGTAATCTAAATGTCAAGTATCTTACCAAATTTCTTCCAGCTGACCAAAGTGTTTGGGACAAGACTTGATGTTGAAGCTCACCCTCCAAATATTTTTTAAAAACAATGAAAAAATGTTTTTTCAGAAGAAAAAGGAAGTATGTGTATTTGGAGTTTTCAGAAAGAAATAGCTTACTGTCTTGTAGTTAGTGCTTATATATATTATGGTTTATTGCTGTGGTTTCTTATTTTAGAAATAACTTGTGAAGACTTTATAATTTGTAAGAATTACATGAATGAATGTATGAATTCATATTCCTTGGTCTCTGTTAGCATTTGTGCTTGTTTATATCACTTAGCTGTGACAAAAATCCTTAAATGTTGCTATGAACATTCTTGCAGTTTATTTATACAAGAAATAGATTTATTGTACAAATAATCTGCAAGTGTGGCTTTTGTTCATGATTGAAGGTTACCTTGTTAATTTTTGTTTTGCATTTGTCAGAAATGTAGCTAACAGCTGCCTTTTGAGCCATCCTAGTTTTTGTGGCTTGGTAATTAATTTTGAAAAAACTCTACAGAATCAGTTCCATTTTGACACTTTCTGTTAACGTTTCATAAAATGAGAACTCTTTTAAACATTTCTTCTGTTAAAAAGTAAACTTTAAAATATTTCCTTGTCAAAACCATGAAGGAAATTTTAAAAAGGAGAATTGTTTCTTAAATATATATCATTGCTGATCAAGTAAGAATTAAAGACTTACTATGTCTTCATTTATGGTTTATTTTCCTTTACAAGTAAGGTATAATTTGGAGATGGAGATTTGAAGTTGCCTTACAAAAAGAACTGAAGAGGCATTTAAAGTCAGTGTCTCAGGTCAATACACTGAAGTATTTCTACTGAGTTAATGATTTACAGCCTTACATTATGAAAATAGTAACTAGATATTAGACACTGTATATCTGTGTTTTAGAAGTGCTGTAATACAATCTTAATTTGCCAAGTGTGGAGGATCTTGGTGTTGAACTTCAGCAGGCTAATCTAGGTCAGTGGGCCTTGTGACCCCCCTCCCCCATGAGGGCTAAGGGATTGTGAGAGCACAGAGAGAAACCTGTTCATTAAATGTGCTGGGAAATAGTACTTTGTGTACCCCTCAGCTTCATGCTTGTTTTGTCATCCTGGCACAAGTTCAGAGAAGCAAAATGCTTTCTCTAGGTCTCATTTGTGCTGAGATCACTGTGCTGTCAGAACAGGGCAAAGACTTCAGTTTATTTCTTTTTTTTTTTTTTAATGGTAACGGTCTTATTATTCCAAGCACTGTAAGAATATATAAGATAATAATATAATAATAAACATGTGTAAGTCATTATTTGACTTCAAGGTGTTTTTTTCTTTCCCTTTTGCATCTTAGTGTTCTTCCATTTTGTATTCAGCTCTTTCATGATACCACTGTTGAACTATTCATTTTTGACATGAATGCTCCCTTAAAACACCTTCTGCCTATTGTATTCATACCAGGTTGAGTACATTCATAAAGAAGCTCCTCTGATTCTTCCTAAAAATACTGGTTTACTACCTTCATCAGTTTTCTTTTCTGAAGATACTTAGGTTTTAACATCTTACATGATCTGAAGGTCAGGTGCTCAGCCCTAGGTATGGGGAAGAAAAAGAGGAAACCCTTTGAAGTGATTGTTCAAAGCCTACAGAAAACAGAGCAGTATTTCATCTTCTTGGGCTTCATTTTCTTAGTTATATGCTTAAGGTTGGCTGTATTGAATCAAACAGTTCACAGACAGTGTTGCATTTTATTTTTCTGATGTTTTTGGTACAGCTGATTGCACCAAATGCTTTATAGGCACTACTGAAGAGGCAAGGCTAAAATTAACCATGTGACTTCAGTGAGCTTATTGAGATACCTGTCATTACCAAGTGCACTTGTATTCCTGCATTTGTGTTGTGAGAGAAGGAGATAGGCAGAACTTAAATCCTGTAAGGGGCTTTTAGTTACATGATTAAATCTAAATTTACGTTGTGTACAGAAGTAATTAAAAAGTAGTCATGTCACTGAAAAAAACTTTCAGCCTTCTTTGTTGTGATATTTTCAGCTTTTAACAAATTTCTTGACTCACGCTTTCAAGTGTAGATGTAGAAATGCTGAGCCGAAGGATGAAATTTGACCTCCCCTGTTTTACATTTCTCAGAGCTCCTTCATCCCTATATTTTCTTTTACAGTTTTACCTTTACATCATTATCCCACCCTGTTCGCACTGCCCCATCTTGAAACCACTTGTCCAGCTCCAGATATGTTTGCTTGCTGTTTATGCCCTTAAGGAGTGTATGTGTTTGTGTGTATTTTTACACATGGACAGGAATTTAAATTCTTGCTATTTTGTTCTGTGCATGAGTATTAACACATCAATTTAAGAAAGCTGTGCTGATGATCTAAAACTTTGACAATTAGAGAATCATAGAATATGCTGTGTTGGAAAGGACCCATGAAGATCATAGACTCTAACTCTGGGTCCTGCCCAGGACACCTCAATAATCACACCATGTGCATGAGCGCATTGTCCAAATGCTTCTTGAACTCAGGCTGGTGCTGTGACCACTGCCCTGGGGAGCCTGTTCCAGTGCCCAGCCACCCTTTGAGTGAAAAATTTTTTCCTGATACCCTACCTAAAGTTCCCCTGACCCAGGTGTATGCCATATCTGTGAGTCTTGTTACAAGGGTAAAGGACTGGTACTTGCCCTCCACTGCCCCTCACAAAGATGTTGAAAACCACAATGAGGTCTCCTCTCAGTTTCTTACAGGCTGAACAACCCAAATGTCCTCAGCTGCTTTTCATAAGGCTTCCCCTCTAGATCCTTCACTGTCCTCCTGCACCCAGCCAGAAATGAGGTGCATTCTGAATGCACATGCAGCTGATCAGTATTTCTCCTGCTGAATACTAATAAGTTGAAGTCTGATGTTGTTCATCTTTTGAACAGGGGAGCAGACAGTAGAAAGCTAAAAGCTAAATGCCCTTTAGTCATTATGTTATTTGTTGGTATAAAATAACATTGAAAGCCTGTTTCGGTTTTGTTTCTGAAGGAAATTATGTGTATGTGATTGCATTTTTGTCATTCCCTCTAATTTTTGAATTTGCTCATTCTAGAGGTTTGAAAGGTCATTAGAAGCCTGCTAAGCCAAGCCAACTGCATCCTTTATCCAGTGGTAATACTGTGTAGTGGAAGGGGAAAGAAGACAAAATACAAAATTCTCTAGGAAATTAGAGCACATTAGTTCTGCTGGTGACAGGAATGTGTACTCATTATAGCAGTAGTTTCCTGCCAAATTCTGCTTGAAATGTGTTTCCAAATCTGAAATCTCTCCACACTGTAACATCTATATTTGCTGTTACTGAAGTTTGTGAGTTAATCTTGAAGTATTTCAGTCTGGTATTGGCATTTTTAAGGTGTCTTATTTACCTGTCAGAAGTCTGTGGCATTCCCTAAAAGAGCTAACGAAATGAGTGTTAAGAAACCACGAAGCGTGTTATTTCTTTGTGCTGCTGAAACAGGAGTAAACGTGCCTTTGGACATGCTGCAGATCTTAGGCTCGTGTAAGTTAGTGTTCTGGCTGTGGCTGAGATGGTTTAAGAAGCTGCTGTCTTCAACTGTTTGTTTTGTCCCCTCTTTGGTCAAATAGCTAAATAACATGTCACTTCTTAGCAGTGTTCTGTCAAATAGGCTGGGTTAATCAATTCCAGTGTTTTTCCTTCTAATGCGGAGAGCTTTGGGCAGGGGGTGTTAAGAAGTGAAGATGCGTAGTTGTGTTGTTTGCTGAGGGAAGGGAGAGACGTGATAAATTTTAACAAGAGGGTACAACCCTTACCTATCTCTACTGCATCCAGCAACATACCTGACTACAGCTGCCAGTTAACAAGTATTCTGCTAATGGGGGTCTGAGAATTTAAACTGGTGTGGTATGACTCCCAGCTCCTACAGTGCAGCTGCAGATTAGGTAAATAATGTCTCCACCTTTTGCAGAGTAACTGGCAAAGCCCAGCATTGCCAAGGATGGTTGGCATCAAGGCCTGGTGTAGTGACATGGGAACAGTTTTGTTTAAAGAGTTCCCTGTAACCTTCTCAGATGAAATTTGAATCGTTACTATTAATAAGCTATTCTCTCATTAGACAGTTCAGTTCATCAGTAACAAGTGTTGCGCAGATTTGAGGGTTTATCGAAATGAGTTTCACCATGTTGATTCCCAGATGGATTTAAATCTTTTGAAAGATTAACTAAATTTTTTGTGAAGATAAATTTACTTATGGAAAAAGAGAAGATTTAAAGTGAGGAAGTGTATAGATATATCTCACTTAAAAATAGTGTTACTTTTAATAAAACAAGATAGTGCTTGGTTCAGTTTTTAGATGTCTGAGTTACAAGGATACTATAACCTGTTCCAGCCTTTACTACACTTTGTGTATGAACTTGATTTTGCATTCTTACAATACTAAGGTAGTTTGTGTAAAATATTTAGGAGCAGAATTATTTAATTTTGGTAGAAAGCCTTCCTGAAATTGTAGTTGTTTGTGATTGTGAAGGCACATCCTTCTCCCCCAGCTTTCTTAACCTCCCCCTAGATCTGAGATCATTGAAACATGTCAAACCCTAAACCTTAACAAGGCAATTCTGCTGACAAGAAATTTAATCTTTCTTAATTTATCTTAACACCTGGATGTCATTGTGGCTGATTGAAAGTGGTTTGAAAGGAACGCAGTTGCAGACTTTCAGGGAAAGTTCTTCGTAAAGTAATTGCTAGAGGCTTGGTGGATAGGTGGTCTCTGCTTGTCCTAAGTGTTTCTTTCTTGTAGTCCCCATGATGGATGTTTCGTAAGTGTGGTGTTTTGAAATGAAGCGCTTTTTCACCTAAGTCTTCAAATCTCAGAAACAATTTTAGAGGGTTTCCACAGTTGGGTAACTTACCAGGCAGGAATGAAGGATGGATGCTGTAGCTCTGTATTACTTGATAGATTCTGCTGGGTCTATCGCCCACTGCTTGTTTTCTGTAGCACCAAACATAGACTCTCTTCCCCAAACATCAGTGTTAAAGTGCCTTCTGTTTTCTTCATTGACGATTTCTTTACTTTTCCTACAGATGTATGAGACCATAATTTGGGAAATGTGTCTGCAGGATAAAATTATTAGTCAAAACAAGTCCCTGTGAAGAAGAGAGCATGGTAGTTTTGTATTTCAGTGGTGTAGCCTGGTGGTATGTAGAGGTTGATAGGACTTTGGTGTTCAGGAAGGGAAGAAAAAAATCATGATTTTTATGTCTGGATGGCCTGCTTAGGGGGATTGTGAAACTGGGATGTCAGTATTGACTATGTTCTGTTGTGGTGCTCTGAAGTATGCACTGCTAGATGGCTTTTTTTTGTGTTTTTGCTCTGTGGTACAGAGTTCTTTAGGAATTTTTGTAGAGCTAAAATTAAGGATGGTGTGGCTTTTTGTCAAATTTCGTGTTGGTTTTGCCAGATTTCTTGTTGTTTGAGTCAGCATGTATAACTGCTGCTATTGCTTTCATCTGAGACGTCTAGACTGCAAGGAACACTTTTTAATCTATTCTTTCTTGTTTAAAAAATCAGTCTCTTCTAGTCAGGTGGAAAGATGTGAATTGCCTCAGGAAAAGGAATCTAACACATTATGAAAGGGTGAAATGTGAGTAGCAATGTTGAAAACAGGCTGGGGTGATGGCTGACAGCAGACCATAAGTGACTGTGCAACGTGATCCAGTAGCAGAGAGGGCTGCTTGAATTCTTTCCTGGGTACACAAAGATGTGTTGCAAAATGGGGACAAAACTCTGAAATATTTTTTACAGTTACAGTTGCAAAAAAAGTTTTATGCCTCCTTAGATAAAATTTTTAACCACAGAGTCTACCATTAATGTGTCTAGATTTCTAGTTTGGAGGCACTTTTGTTCCAAAAAATGTGTTGGTTTTGTATGGTTATGGGGTTGTTTTGGTTTGTTTGTTTTTTTTTTTTTAAAGTGTGTCCGTCTTCTCACAAGCTGTTTCTTACATATATGCATTCTTACATATATGCTTTTTTCATACCCCCTAGTCAGGTGTCATTTAAAACAAAGGTGCTTCTGTGTAGCTGCCAGGCAAGCTGTGGCTGGCTTAGGGACAAGTATAGTAATGCAGTGCAAAGCAGAGTGGGGTGGCTTAGTGATCAGACTGTTAATGAAGGGACAGAAAAGAACCCCTTTAGGAATGTACTCTGTTGGTACTTGTCCTAGGACTTAAAGCTACAGAGTATATAAAAATATGGTTTCCAAATTTTTGTTTTAGAGTGTTTTTTTGTTATTGTTTTTAACACTGTACTTTACCATCTGTTATTAGATTACTAGGACTTTGGGCTGGTGTGTACTTACTGTGGTGAAGGAAAGGGAGAATTAATATTCTAGCATTGGTACATAAGTCAGATCTTTTATTTGCTAATAGTACTTGAAAGCATCTTAAATTTCTGACATTATTTGTTTCAGAAGCATAACAGCTCTTGGCAGTGATTCTAGAGCTTCTGAGAGTAATTTTATAACTTCTGAGAAACTTAAGATAATGTGTATTGGGTGCAAAATGAAAACATATTCTTGTGGGGGCTTGCAAGGGACTTGCCTGCACTTAAGAGAAGTCAGACTCTGAGGTTGCATGATGATAAGAATTTGCTGTCTAACTTGGTTTTTTTTGGAATGCATAAATATTTTTTGTGATGTTGTAATTTCAGACATGAAATATGAAGGTTTAGGTATGTTTAGACAAAAGCAGTTTTGATGATAACCTTTGTCTAAACACCTGTTCAAGTATGATTGTTTTTCTGTCATACCATGTGCATTAAATACAGAAACAGGGAGTTTCACAGGGGGTTCAGACTTCTGGTCAGTTTTCAAGTTGTCTTTATTTTTCTTGATCCTGTATATAACAAAGATGAATGCCCATAAAATGATATCTCTCTCTGATTCTCAGACGTGAATGAATTGAAGGAGTGCCTTCATGTGCTGGTGAAGGAACAGCAAGCTCTGGCCACACAAACTGCAACAACAGCTCTCTCAGCTATGAGGCTGAAGCAGAGGCTGGTTATCCTGGAACGATATTTCATTGCTTTGAACAGAGCAGTTCTTCAGGAGAACGTCAAAGTAAAGTGGAAAAGCAGTAGCGTTCCTCTGCCTGCTGTGGATAAGAAAAGGTAATAACACTTGCATGAACAACATAATCCATTAGAAAAGTCATAGAAAGGTTATCAACCTGTCTGTGAGAGCTTTAATGTGATTTATTCCTTCTCATGAAACATAAACTGTAAAGAAACTTGTTATTTCTTAAGAGGGCTTTACCACATTAAGTGGTGTTATCTGCCATCAGTCTTCCTTCTTGCCTGGTGCTTTCTTGTAGTGTCTCTGTTTGTCCTAGTAGGTTTTTATTGTAATACATTGCTGTAGATATTAAACTTTGAGCTATAAGTGTACATTTATTGAAGTATTGCTTTTGTACTACTCAACTAGAAAGTATGGAGAAGCTTATTTCAGAAGTGGTGCTAATGGAAATTACGTCATTTCAATAACATTAATATATTTTTGTCAATAGTTGCTCAGTTAAAGCACATAAATTAAAAATACAGATACATAAAAGCAGAACATAGACCCTTGGCTTGGGTGAGAAATGATGTAATTGTGCATTTTGTAGGCAGCTATTTCAAGAGAATTAACTGAACAAGGAATCATCTGATTACTTTTCATGTCTGGATCGCTGTCTGGACCTAAAAATAGAAAAATCTATCTGATAAGGCCTTAAAGAAAGTGTTCAGTAGCTGTCTGAGAGAACAAGCAATTTGGCTAGGGAAATTTTTGTTAGATTGTCTCTAGCTTCAGATATGAAAAGGGAATATAAGTAGATATCACAACTAGTTATTATGGAATTGGAGTTCTGACAAGGATGTCTTTCTTTGGATAGACTGTTCTCTTGAAATTTTTTTCTCAGCTCTCATTAAAAAGACATGTTTAAGTTATCAGATTGCTAAAAATGCAAGTATAATTTATTGAAAGAGTCCTAAGCAATTCACTTTCTTTGTAATCTCACAACATACCAAAATAGACTTGGTGGTTCAGTGTTGGAAGCAGTAGGGAATCTCCTGTTGCTGACCACAAAGGGGAGCTTACTTAAAATAGTGTGATTGTCTGCATGAAAAGAGAAGTTTACAGAAGTGGATGTGAGTCCAGTGGATATTGCCAAAAGCTGAAGTTCTCTCTTCCTTAACCACACAAGTACAGAAACTGCAAAGAGATATTTGTGGCATTGACACTTGAATAGAAAGATAAGAAATGAAAAAATGGGTGAAATTAATTATCAATAATTAAAGATTAATTTTAAAATGTCTGTAAGCTTAGTTTATGCAGTCCAAACTAACTAAAAATAAAGACTTCCTGAGTAAATAATTAGTACATGAATTACCTTATGCTTGTGTATTTTTAGTAAAGCATCATAATTTCAGTTTGAGTAACTACGGGCAATGTTTTGGTGGCAGTCTTTTAGTCCAGTCTGGTTTATATTTTTCTCTGTGAAGCTTTTTGATATTGGATGTTGAATTGGTTCTTCAAAGTGGTTGTAGTTGAATTTTGGTTGCTGACATTTTGATGTTGTTCACCTGTGTTTCTCAAGACATAGTTATGCTTCTTTACAAATAAAAATTGTGTAATTGTATGTGCATGCAGATGGCTAAATTAGAAAATTGCTGAATATGTAAGTTACACAAAATAATGGTGACACAAATATATATTATTATAATTTAAATTTATTGAAACTATTCATACGTAATTTTATTTAGCTCTAGACCTGTAGGCAAAGGTGTAGAAGGACTTGCACGCGTTGGATCCCGAGCAGCACTTTCATTTGCATTTGCTTTCCTTCGTAGAGCCTGGAGGTCAGGTAGGTTGGCTCTTGAGCCTATTGCATATATTTTTCATTTGAAGCCAGGTGACTCATTAAAGCCTCTGTGTGTGTTAAATATTTGCATGGAACTATACATTTATAAATGATAGATTTGCATAATTGCATTTATGTGATACTGTGCCCAACGATGTTGTTGCTGATCAAAGCCACCCAAGCCAGTATCAATGTTGTGTTTTTCTGGGATATTTTATGCTTAGGAAGGTAAGTTGGGATTTCATGAAAAGCATGTGTTTTTAATGCTAGTTTTCAGAACAGTTGGATTTACTCTTCAGACGAGGGCAAGCCACTATATTATTATGTGATAGCAGCAGCTTAGAAAAAGTTTTGAGTGTGAAGCTTGTGTTTAGTTTGTGTACTTGTCAGCAATTGTCAAATTGCACAGGTTGGCAGAATTGTCACCTGTGCCACTAAACCTGCCTGTCTCAGTCTGCCAGATGGCAGGTGTGGGCTTCTGTCCCTCTGTCCAGCCAGCCCTAGCTCTCCTCTTTTCTTAGTGGCTGCATAGTGGAATGAGCTGTTTTGGGTTTTCACCTTTCTGAATTTTATTTTTTTTTTGGTGAAGATTTCTTCAGAATGCTGCAGTCAAATATTCATGTGAAAATTGAGAACTTTGTCTGTAGAAGTAACTTGCATCTTGTGTTGAAAAAAAGCTCAGCAAAATGTTGTGTACATCAATTTCTCTAAGTTCTGTGAGGGTGGGAATGTAACTGCTCTTGTTGTGTTCCTTAGGTGAGGATGCAGACTTGTGCAGTGAATTGTTACAGGAATCACTTGATGCACTGCGAGCTCTACCAGAGGCATCCCTTTTTGATGAAGGGACTGTATCTTCTGTGTGGCTGGAAGTGGTAGAAAGAGCTACGAAATTCCTAAGGTCTGTTGTGACTGGGTAAGTTTCTTTTTTTGAGCTGTTAAATGGCAAGCTTGCATCTCTCAGAAGCCGGTGGTATAAATGTAATGATTTATAGAATACTGGAAAAATTTCCTTCCTTTTCTAATGTTGTTATGCTAGCAAGCAAAAAATAAATGAACTATTGAAATGATGCTCTTTAAATATGATTTAATGATTTTAGCTGCTTAAGAAAAATCTGAATTGGAATATTCTGAGTCACTGCATGAAGACTTACCCAAAAAATTGTGTTTGGTAATACTATATATGTACACTCTAAGTACAGTAAAATAATACAGATTTCTGTGCATGAGGGAAAATATACTAATGCTCAACTTGGAACAGTCCCCTGCTCTTCAGTTTTATATAAGTAGCCTTCAAGTTCTCTTTTTACAGTAGTTGCTAGAAATTCTTTTCAATACTGGAACTACATCCTTAAGGTGAATATCATAAAATGTATTTTCACCTGTGAAAAATGTTTTTCGTGTTCTTAGCATGTTTAATAGAACTGTAGATAGATAGCAAAACTTGGGGCATTTTTAAAGCCTAGCTGTTACTCTAAAACTTGATCCAATTTGGAATGTTTGGGCTTTTCTTCTCAGCCGCTTTCATCACCACTTTGATATTCTTCTGTAAGTTTAGTGGTTCTTGGGGTGCTGTAGATGCTTTTGATAAGCAATTATGTATTACTTCCTGTTAGTTAATGTATGTTGTTTGATTTTAAATAGAGATGTGCATGGAGCTCCCAGTACCAAAGGGCCAGGAAACATTCCTTTGCAAGACCAACACTTGGCACTTGCCATATTGCTTGAACTGGCAGTGCAGAGGGGTACACTAAGGTGAGAAGCATGAGCACTCTGATTTTTAACCATCACTGTCTGTTGGAATGTGCTGACAGACTTCAGTTTTTATGGATTTGGTTTTAATGTAATAATTGTGGTTCAGAGCACATGTACCTTTTCACTAAGGCACTGATGATGGAGATACAATACCATCTAGATTGCAAAATCCATTTTCTGTATTTTGATAATCTGTTTAAAACAGAAAGCCCTGACATCCGATTTTGCTAAACTTCCAAATGTAGAAAGTGAATTGTATGGATAACCTAACCCAATGTTTTTAGGTATGCTTATTAATATAAAATGTTGATTCCCTCTTTCAGCCAAATGTTGTCTGCAGTTATGTTGCTGCTTCAGCTTTGGGATAATGGAACGAGGGAAACAGACAATGAGCGATCTGCACAGGGAACAAGTGCACCCCTTCTGCCTTTGCTACAAAGATTTCAGAGCATAATATGTAATAAAGATGTGCCCAATACTGAGGAAGAGATTCAGGTACTTATTCTTGGATTATTTGAAAGGGGCATTAGGTTGGAATCAGATTTCATTTGTCTAGCTAAAATAATCATAAAATTATCCAAACAAAATCGGGAGTGGTATTTTCCATGTAAGATGTATATATATATCACGGTCGTTTGGTTTTCATATGAACATTTGACTTTCTTGAGGTAGGGGAAAGAATGTCACAGCATGGTTAGAGGTAAGCATTGTGTTTCACAGTTAATGCTGTTGGGGTAATGAAGTTAGTTGTGGCTTAGTAAGTTTTCTGCCTGTTTGGATTGTTTTTATTCTGTGTTTAAAATTAATTGAAGTATGACTTTTAGTGAATATTACTGATATTGATAAAACATAATAAATCAATTCTATTATGCTTGTAACTTTCTATTATATACACAATCTATTTTCTCAACATGAACGTTTCAAATTTTTCTCTAATGTAAAAAAAAGGATGTGAGGAGTTAATTCATTTTCTCTTACACCTGTGCAGACAGTCATCTAAACATTTTTGTGTATTGGTATGTGTAGTCTCATAGATATACCTTGAATGCTTTTCTGACTGCTCTTTTCTCTTTTCCAGCTCCTGACTTACCCTCTAAGTCCAAATGAAAGTTTTCTGAGGTATCTGACTTTGCCACAGGACAATGAGCTGGCGATTGATCTGAGACAAACGGCTGTGGTGATCATGGCCCATTTAGACCGCCTTGCCACCCCGTGTATGCCTCCACAGTGTAGCTCTCCTACATCTCATAAGGTAATTGTTTGCAATAGCAAATACAGTAAGATGTTTTCCCTAAAAGCATAACTGAATTTCAGAATGCAAGGAAAGCAGTTCCTAACATTATTCAAATTCCTTTCTGATTTTCACAACATAACCTTGAGTTCCAAAATTTGTCTTACTTGGGTAACTTTTATTACATCAGCCCTTTTTCAATCAGCCTTGGAGTGCAATTTTATGGTTTATGAACCATTCTGTTTTACCACACTATGACTAATTCTGCCATATTTTGAGCTGTTTCTTGTGTTTCTCAGAGTAAATTCTCAAGACCAGACTTTGGAAATGTTGGGGGTCTCACGTACTAAAAATATAAAAGAAAGAAAATAGTAAATTCCATCTTTCCTACTTGAAAAATCTCTGAATCTCTTACAGTAGATATTTATAGCTCATTTAGTACCAGACTGAACTGAACATGATGCATGCAAGTCTTTATTTTTGGTATCTTCTGATTAGGTAGGTTTTATTGGCTATTGGCAGGAATGAGAGTCTCAAATTTGAATATATTTGGCATAAAAAGGTTTAAAAATACTTTGCTCTGTGGATTTTATTAAGTTGTATGTTTCAAAATTTAGTACTTACAGAATTTCTTTTTTCCTAGGGGTCGCTGCAAGAGGTCATTGCTTGGGGATTGATAGGTTGGAAATATTACGCTAATGTGAGCGGTCCAATTCAGTGTGAAGGACTGGCCAACCTTGGTGTTGTACAGGTTGCTTGTGCAGAGAAACGTTTCCTGATATTATCTAGAAATGGAAGAGTTTATACACAAGCATATAACAGTGATACTCTGGTGAGAGTTTGTGTTTTTAAAAATTTGTTCTGTATTACTCTGTAAGTCTGCTCTTCTAAATATTTACAATTCCTTAGGGGAGTAGTTGGAGACATGCTGATTTTTGTGAGCTTTCTGTACTGTTGTGTTTGAACTTTCAGAAATACTGGGTTTTGTCTCCTGTGTTGATCTGTTGAAATGCATATGGATTCTGTAATTTCCATCAGGCTAGAGGTTATGGATACAATTGTAATTGCTTTTGTTGGTGTGCTGGCCTTGGTAGCTTCCAAAATTGTCAGATATGAAATGAATTTTACTTTAGTGATACAACTGTGTTGAAGCTGTTTTGTAGTTTCTCAAACAAAAATACACTAACAGAAGCCTTTGTCACTAAGATAGCATGTAAGGATAAACACCATTTTTATATGCACCTATGAGGATGGAAACAAATAACTTCAAAGCATTGCTTTTTTCATATTTGACCATTTTTTTTCTTCATGCCTTCCCCCAGTTATTGAGAGCAAAGTTTTGATAAAACTGGAAATAGGAAAACTGTGCCTAGTTATGTGATGGAAAATATCAGCAGTTTTGTAAACATATTGATTTTGCTTGGTTTGCAGGGACCACAGCTGGTGCAGAGTCTAGCTTCCAGAAATATTGTGAAGATAGCAGCACATTCAGATGGGCATCACTATCTGGCTTTGTCAGCAAATGGTGAAGTTTTCTCTTGGGGTTGTGGAGATGGTGGAAGACTAGGTCATGGGGATACAGTGTATGTATTAAAAATAATCATAACATTGATTTTCAAATGTTCTGAGTTCATAGTAAAAATTATTTTGTTGTGTATGTAAGCAATGTTCAGCATTTGACATTTGACTCTGTTACTGAACAGAAGTTGCATTCTCCCTGTGTGTTTTCTCTGTCTGGAATATTCCCAGCTCTCTATTAATGGTGTTTTCTGAAATACTTGTAGGTAGAGGGTGTAGCAGTGAGCACTGTTATTAGGCCTTTTATTAATGGTTTTCTGAATCCAGAGCACATTTTCTCTGTAATTGACTCACATGTTGGAGTGGGGTCATCATTTTTTATGCAGTCATGTTGTACATTATTCCATTTTTCCTGCACATGACTGTCCTGCTTTTGTGTAGAAGCAGTCTTCTACAACAGTCCTGCATAGGGGGTGTACATCAATACATTTTAGAGATCTTAAGTGTCTTCCCCCAGTACAGAATTCCCTCTGAAGCAACAGAGAGACTACACAAGGGTTATCAGTGTCATGAAATTAAATTGTTCAGATATAGCAATTAAAGGTAGTATTTTTAACAACACAAATATTTTTTAAAAACATTGCATGAACTCAGTTTGAAACAGAAGTTGTAGTTGTTAGATATTTCTTCAGTGGTTTGTATGTTGAGCAATTTGAACTTAATTTTGCATTGTAGCTCTATTTATATTTTTTTACTTCAGACTGATAATTAGGCTTGCAGGTAGAATTGCAGCAATTCTAATGAGTATGTCACACCTTTTATCAACTATTCATCAAATCACCTTCTGTGAAACATGTCACCTTCTCTTTAAATAGCCCTCTGGAGGAACCCAAGATGATATCTGCTTTGTCTGGGAAGCAGGCTGGGAAGCATGTTGTTCATATTGCATGTGGAAGCACCTACAGTGCAGCCATTACTGCTGAGGGAGAGCTGTATACGTGGGGACGAGGAAACTATGGCAGGCTTGGTCATGGTGAGTTAGTTGGTATCTTCAAGTAAGTTGTTAAAAAAATGTTTAGTGCCTGTCTCAAATAAGCTTTCATCCCACCTAAAGCTGATTTGAGAGCCTTACGTGGCTTCATGTGAATTGAAATAATTATGGGAGGGATTGTCTCAAACCTGCAAAATTGCTATGAGTTATCTGGAAATAAGCGACTGGATGGAGAAGAAAAATCTGCGGTGTTCTCTGTTCCTTTTCTCGTGAAGCTAAGACTATTTCATGGGTTAAATCCTTGTTGGATGTGGGAGCTTAGTCATGATATTTAAATCTAAAACCAAAACTAAACATCACCGCCCTTACACCCACATAAGTAAACATCCAAAAGCAAACAAGCAAAAAAAAAAAAAAACCAAACAAAAGAACTTGTCAGGCCTTCTGGATTTTGCTTCTCACAGAACTACTTTGTTTTGAAGGTTCCAGTGAAGATCAGACCATCCCAATGCTGGTCACGGGGCTGAAAGGACTCAAAGTTATTGATGTGTCGTGTGGGAGTGGAGATGCTCAGACTCTTGCAGTTACTGAAAATGGTTAGTAGTAAACAAAACTTAAAGTTTTAAGTAAGCTTACCTTTCCTTCCTTTTACTATGAAGATTGTACTGCAGGTATGCTTATTTCTAGTGGCTTGAATTCTGCAAGAATTTGAAGCTGAAATTCCTTCTGGGGAAATAAATACGTACATTTATACATTTTACATATAAAGTTGCAGAGGTATTTCCATGCATAGATATGCAGTGTGTTCCTTATGAATATGCAAATATATTGAGTTATAGTGTATATGTATTTCATGTAAATGTATAATGGACACACAAAATAATACATCTATGCGCATGTGTCTAAATTTTATTCATTGCTATATAAGTGCAAGTATCTCATGTTGTCACAAGAGCCAGAATTCAGAGTAGGAGAGCTGTCTCTGTTAACCCTTTGGAACTGTCAAAGAGAAGCTGCATGGAAATTCATCTTTCCAACATCCCTGACCAAGGTGCCTAGGATGAGACAGATTTAAAACCTGCATTTCATTGTATGAGGTTAAGCCCTAAAGTCATCCCTTAGAAAGCAGAAAGTTCTTGGAAGCTAATTGTTCCTTTAAAATATAGCTGGTTAATACGATGTGCATTATTTGGAAACTGAAATGTTTGCTCTTGCAGGAAGTGGAAACTCAGATTTTATCAATTTTTTTTTCCCTTGGTTTCTGCCTTGCATGGTTCCATTGCTTATCAGAATACCTTAGGGACTAGTTTATGCAAGTAGGGAACACAAATGCAGCAGAATGTAATCCAGGACTTTCTGTTTAGACATGCATGAGTTTACCATTCTTGAAGCATAATTTTATTTACTGCAGATGCAGAACGACTTGACTGTTTCTAAGTTCCTACATCAGGAGTTAGATTTAGTGGTGTGTTTCAAAAGAACATGATAGATGTGGCAATTTCATTTCATTTTGAGAAATGCTGAATGGTATAAACTGAAAATTCAAATAGGCTTCACAGACAATTTGGCCATTTGATGTGGAAAACATTTTGCAAGTTCTTATAAATAATAAAAGAAAGCAGCTTTTAATTTGCTTGGTTTACAGTAAATCTTATGCTTAATTCCTTTTAAGAAGGACTTTCCATACACTAATAGATTTTCAGTGCATGTTCTATGTTGCACTTTTTATGTTCAGTTTTGTCAGCATGAAAACTTCTCAATTATTATTCTTTCTTATTGTCACAAACAATTAGAAATTAATTTGGAACTACTTTTCTTAAAATACAGTTTAAAATTTGTGCTTGTTATAGAATCTCAAGTTTTTAAGAACTTAATTGTTAATACAGGTGAGTTAATTACCTGAAAAAGCAGTGCAATTATTTATTTTCTTTCTTCTGATGTAAAGGCCAGGTGTGGTCTTGGGGTGACGGAGACTATGGAAAACTGGGAAGAGGAGGCAGTGATGGTTGTAAAACTCCCAAGTTGATAGAAAAACTTCAAGATCTGGACATTGTGAAAGTTCGCTGTGGGAGTCAGTTTTCTATTGCTTTAACCAAAGATGGCCAGGTCTACACTTGGGGAAAAGGTGACAATCAGAGACTTGGGCATGGGACAGAAGAGCATGTTCGGTATCCCAAACTGCTGGAAGGTTTGAAAGGTAATTATCAGAGCTGGAAATACTCCAAAGTTCCTTTTGTTGCTGGTGGGAGTTTTTCATGGGACACAAATGAACTCAACTTTAAGAGCGATGATACCATTTACTGTCATATTTTATGCTGGTAGTGCTGAGAAAGGTAATAATGTGCATTTCCCATCACTTCTGCATTTACACCTACAAGATTTTAGCAGACCTACAGACACTATGTTATGACTGCTTTAAGTGCTGCATGTCTTGTGTTCTTTATTCTTACTGTTCTTCTTTTATTAGGTTCACAGAAATGCTTTTTTAAAGCATGTATGTTTGCATTGTTATGCAAATAAATATACGTATATATATGATTAGATGAAGGCAGGTGAATGGAATAAATGAAAATAACAGACAGCAAATAATGTCATTAAAGTTGTGTTTGCTTTTTGATTAGTTTGTAACAGAGTGAAAATTCTTTCATGTGTGAGAAACCTGAGGTTCTGTAGGAGAAGATGAGGAAGAAGCCTTTTTTATTGCTTTGTCTTTCCTTTAAATTGTTATTCATATATGTTGAATGATCTAACTTCTGAACTAATGACTACAAATAACTTTACAGTCTCTCATCATAGATGGGGATATCTTTTAAAAAATCTTTCCCATAAAAGTTTCTATGTAGAACGGACACAAAGTAGAAGATTTTTTTTTTAGCTTGTAAACTTTCATACTTGCCTGTCTCTTGCTTTATGCTTTGCTGTACTCTTCCAAGCCACTGCTGAGGCAAAAATGAGACTCTTGACATCCATAATATGTTCCTAGTTAAGCATGGTTGTAATTAGCATGGTTTTCCTTACCTCTGCTATTTTTCTGTAAATGATTGTAGTATCTAAGTTATATTTTCAATATCTAACTTTCCTATCAGGAAAGAAAGTGATAGATGTGGCAGCTGGATCCACCCATTGTTTGGCACTGACTGAAGACAGTGAAGTGCACAGCTGGGGAAGCAATGATCAGTGTCAGCATTTTGATACTTTGCGTATCACTAAACCAGAGCCCGCAGCTCTCCCAGGGTTAGACACAAAGCATATTGTTGGAATTGCTTGTGGACCTGCTCAGGTAGGTTTTATTTTTGAATGATTGGGTCTTACCTCTCACTGAGGTTAGTTCTGTATTCTAATACTGGTCCTTCTTCCTGTGCTTGCATGACTTTTTGTATTTTTATTTCTTATTCTGGGTAAATGAAAGCTTTGGGGAAAAAAAAAAAATTTTGTGCCGTTGTTCTGCCGAAAAGGAGTGATTAGCCTCCCTCTCTTGGGTATTCTGTGAAGTGGCTATTTACCTGTTTTGTTTTGTGTGGTACAGCAATTGAAGAGTTGTCAGCTCAGTGTTTCCTGGGGCACAAATAGTAAGGTATCTGGATTGGGTATGACAACACATTGGAAAATGTGATGAGAGAGTTCTGGGTCAGTAGGGTTTTATGTGTGTAAAGTAGAGCAGTCTCTTCAACAGTTGTGCTGGTATTATATCCACATGAACTATTGGTGTTTGAAGGCAGATTTGCCTATGTGTAATCAGTGTCATATTTAGAAAATAACTGACTGTGGAACTCTGTGTATTGTTTCCCTTTATAGAGTTTTGCTTGGTCATCGTGTTCAGAATGGTCAATAGGCTTGCGGGTACCTTTTGTGGTGGATGTTTGCCCCATGACGTTTGAGCAGCTGGATCTGTTACTGAGACAAGTGACTGAGGGAATGGATGGATCCTCTGACTGGCCCCCTCCTCAGGAAAAGGAGTGTATGGCTGTGGCAACATTAAACCTTTTAAGACTTCAGGTACCTTAAATTTCTTACCCTTTGAGCAGTCATTGAGCTGAACGTTTTCACTAAATTGCGTGGATGGAAACAATGACCTTTAATGTGCCTTAAAACACTTTTTTTGGTTTTAGAAAGCGAAATAACTACACTATCATTTTATAATTTGGCATCTTTTTTTTTTATTAATTTCTTCTTGACAGCTTCTGGGTTTCATTAAGAATGAACTATAAAAACAATACCTAACTGGATTAAGCCTTGTGTACTCACTCAGAGTTTTTGAGCATTTTAATGGATTTTAAATAGCATTTTTAAAAGTGAATGACCTCTTTAATTGGTGTATCACAGTCACTGAAAATGTGCTATTTTTTCTAGCGTAATGTAGTGAGGCAGAAATGATTTAGCTTATTCTTTAGGTTTACTTCAGAACTTTGGGGCTTACAGCTACCACTCATAATCTTTGAGCATTGGTTTAAATTCAGTATGTAGGCACGCCAGCATATCCCTTTAATTTTACAGATTTGCAGGTGAAAGTTTGTGTCTTGGTCACTGAACTTACTTGCTCCAGGATTGACTTCCCCCCACCCCCACCAAGTTCATATCACTTGTAAATTAAAATTTGCCTTTCTTTTTCCCCTCCCCCCTTTTTTTTTTTTTTTCCCCAGCTTCATGCTGCCATTAGCCATCAGGTGGATCCAGAATGCCTTGGCTTAGGTTTGGGCAGCATGCTGCTCAACAGCCTGAAGCAGACAGTGGTAACGCTGGCAAGCAACGCTGGGGTTCTGAACACGGTCCAGTCGGCGGCTCAGGCGGTGCTGCAGAGCGGCTGGTCAGTGCTGCTGCCCACGGCCGAGGAGCGCGCCAGGGCGCTCTCTGCGCTCCTACCCAGTGCAGGTTGGCCCTCAGACTGAAGCCTGCTTCTTTAAGGCTGGCTGTTGGACTTCATTAATAGCTTATTCTGTTCTTAGTTTCAGGAAACGAAATGAACGTCAGCCCAGGACGCAGATTTATGATTGACCTCTTGGTGGGCAGCTTGATGGCTGATGGAGGCTTAGAGTCTGCACTGAACGCTGCTATTACTGCAGAAATTCAGGTGTGGTTCATCAGCTTTGCAGTTCAGGTTCTTCTGCAGGGCACTGGATTTGTTGCTTTTATGAACACAGAGTAAATGTGCCCTCAGTTGTGAACCTTGCAGCAGCTACTGGCGTGTGTCCTCCATAGTTTTGTAGAGTTTCCTCTACTCTTTTTTACCTTCACCACCCTCATCCCTCTCTTCGCCTTTCTTTTCATATTATAAATGTTTCTAAAAAAAGTGTGCCCAGGTAGTTGTTATAGAAAATACAATATACGTTTTGTTTGGTAGGAATTGTTTAATTTTTGCCATAGGTAAAAGTAACTTGATCTTGTTACTGTGAATACTTGTTAACAAAATGTTTCATAATCATTGTGGAGGTGTGTTTTATTTAATTTCATTTACTTTTTTAGGATATTGAAGCAAAAAAGGAAGCACAGAAAGAAAAAGAAATTGATGAACAAGAAGCAAACGCATCAACACTTCATAGGAGCAGAACTCCACTGGACAAAGACCTTATTAACACTGGAATCTATGAATCTGCAGGAAAACAAAGTTTACCATTAGTTCAGTTAATTCAGCAGTTATTGAGGTAACTGCTTTGAATTTGTCTTTTAATTTTGTACAGACACATTTAGATGTTCTATGAACTAGTTAGCTAAAGGATGATAATTTTGGTTAGCAAATAAAGTAGTCTTCTAGCATTTTTAGCTCCTCAGAATTCAAAATACTGGATGTTCTCCTAGCTTGTCTGTGGTTCTGCTATGTTATGTTTGCTAAGGAGCAATGTTCTATACTTAATTACCCAATTTTAGAAAGACTGGCTTGCTTTTATGGATTTTGATACTTCGCTGGAAGAAATATCTGAAAGTTTTTGTACCAAATATAGGACAAATGTTTAAAAGACAGTCCTTAAAAAGTGTGAGAATTGCCACAAATTTGTTTAGAACTGAATATTTTGTCCTGTTTATTGAGAACTGCCTCATGGGGACTGTAAGCGGGAAAGAAACCTCAATTTTAAATTCTTGACTGAGAGTTGAGAATGCATGACCAATTAGGGTGCTGAGAACAAAGCTGCTTTATATCAGCCAGAGGAGCTATAGGAGTATTTAACGTATTAGCATGTATAGCAGGAAGTAATTATGAGTTTACCGGGAAATTTATTGCACTTTTTCACTTAATTTTGATGGCAACCATGTAATTTAATCAATACTGAGACTCTTTTGAGCTATGTAGTGTCATGACTTTCACTGCAGCCTCTCAGTGAAGATTGTCAGATTGTGTTTTGTAGTGACTGATGACAAAAACTACAAACTTGAGCTATTTTACAAATCCTATTGACCCAGATATATCCACAAAACCATTGCCTTGGTGCAAAGGAGTGAAAGTTCTGCATAGAAACTTTGCATATATTTATGTAAAATTTTGCAAAATCTTAACCAGGGACTGTGGACTGTCTTCAGTCTGAGCTCCCCTTAAGTACTCTGTGGTACTTTTATACCACTTAGGAACATCGCTTCACAGACGATAGCCAAACTAAAAGATGTTGCTCGTCGCATTTCTTCCTGCATGGACCAAGAACTTTATAGCAAGGAGAGATCTGCTTCTCTGGACCTGTTGCTCCGTTTTCAGCGTCTACTTGTTAGCAAACTTTACCCAGCAGATTGTGTTGGCCAGGTCCCTAATACATACAGTAAGTTGTGGTTTTAAAAATAAAAGCAAAGGACCTCTGACCCCTCCCCATGTATTTCTGTAATAACTTCTACAGGATAGCAGTTTCTTATTTTAATTTAACTTCTTGTCTCATTTGTCATCCTAGTTGCTGAATTTGTGTCAGCAGTGTTTGAGAGTAGTTTGTTTATATTGTTTTGTGTAAGTGAATTTTTTTTATTTTGGTTAGGCAATATGATCTGGAGAATAAACTTTTATAAATTTTTAAAACTAGGTGATTTCTTAAATTAGCGCTAATATCGAGTGGCATAATTTCAGAAGAGTTTGTCGGTTTTGAAGTTTGTTTCTTAAATATGACTATGTGGTGGTCTTCTGTGCTCTTCCTCTATTTTTATACAGGTCCTGACCTCTTAGGTGTTGGTTCTTTACTGAAGAAATACACTGCTCTTCTGTGCACACACATTGGTGATATACTTCCTGTGGCAACCAGCATTGCTTGTACTAGTCATAGGCATTTTGCAGAAGTATCTCGTGTCGTGGATGGAGATTTAACAGGTAGGTTTCTACTTGTTGTCCTCCTTTCTTCCCCTTCCATGGATTTTTAAGACATTCTTGAAAGTTCTGAATGGTTAAGAAGGAGTCAGTTTAGTTTTTTGGTTAATGGGAGAGATGGAGGGAAAAATTCAATGAGGAAGGCAAGAGCTTTGTACTCAACACTAGTAGAAGGCAGAATATATTAATGGTGATTTACTTCTGCAATGTAATGGACATAGAACTTGAACTAAATGTGAGTATCTTCTGTGTTTTTTGTTTCAGGCATTCTTCTTCCAGAACTGGTGGTTTCTATAGTGCTACTCCTCAGTAAAAACTCTGGATTAATGCAGGAAGCTGGTGCCATCCCTCTGTTAGCTGGCTTGCTGGAACATCTAGACAGATTTAACCACTTAGCCCCTGGAAAGGAAAGGGATGACAATGAGGATTTAGCATGGCCAGGAATAATGGGTATGTGCTGAGTAGCATCTGGACTGCTTTTATAAAGAAGTTCTATAAAAATGGTGGCTGTTTGTGAACTACTCTCAGGAAGAGAATTCTACTTCACAGTAGAAAGTTTTATTAATCAATGTATATGGCACTGTTTATTTCTGTCAGTACATTCTTAGGAAGTTACATGTAGAGCTAGGATTAAGCAGAGTACAGATGCAGCTTTTTCAAGAAGTAGTTCACATCATTTCACATTTTGACTGCAAAAAGTTGCAGTGAAAACCTGAGTAGTACATCTAGGCATTTCGTTACTAAATTCTGTCTGTAACACAAAGGATGAGTAATGTGAAAGCTTTGAAATAAGGAATTTTTATTTTCTCAGGGCACTTTGTAATATGAGCTGTGTCTGTGATGAAAAGAGAAGCGTCTTCTAGATTTAAAAAATCTGAATTTAGGCTGAGATGAAATACACAGCAAATTCCTTGCAGACAAGTGAGTAATAAAACCAAAGTAATTTGGAGGAAGAAGCGATTAGAGCAGTGATTTTCCAGAAAACTGATTGTTCTGCTCCACCTCCACACAAAACAGCCATGTATCTGGGCAATGCTAGGTGACATTAGAGATTAGTGCATACAAGAACACAGTATACAGACAGTTTAATTGTGTAATATGTGGACAGGAACATATTAATAGCCATTTTTACTTTTGAGCATATAAAAAATAAGCAGCCTTTGAATAGATGTGAAGAATTTGATTAGTCAACTATTAAAAGAATGCTCAGAAAAAAACCTTTGCTTTCTGATTTTTTGTTGATAAACTCTCTTTTCTGTTTTATATTGATAGGTTCATTTTTTACTGGCCAGAGTTGCAGAAATAATGAGGAGGTGACACTTATACGTAAGGCTGATCTAGAGAACCACAACAAAGACGGAGGATTTTGGACAGTGATTGATGGGAAAGTGTATGATATAAAGGACTTCCAAACCCAGTCTTTAACTGGCAATAGCATACTTGGTGAGAATTTTCATCTGACTTACAGGCACAAACTACTTTTTTTTCAAAACTAGGTGGAATTACCGCATTTTTAGATACTGTGTTGACCACCTCATTCTTTCATTAGCTCAGTTTGCCGGTGAGGACCCAGTTGTTGCTTTGGAAGCTGCTTTGCAATTTGAGGACACGCGGGAATCAATGCACGCCTTCTGTGTTGGCCAGTATATAGAGGTAAAAATGTTACTGATGAGTAAATGCTTTCTAAACTAAAGCATTACTTGGCTGTCAGAATTCTTGTTGGAGCTCAGTTGTAGCTTACAACTGCTGTTTCTTTTGTGCAGCCTGACCAGGAAGTGATTACAACACCAGATCTCAGTACTTTATCATCACCTCTGATAGACACGGAGCGGAATTTGGGTCTTCTCCTTGGACTGCATGCTTCCTACCTGGCAATGAGCACACCGCTTTCTCCTCTGGAAATTGAATGTGCCAGTAAGCAGAACGTCATTTTGAGCTTTAGAAAATGATAAAAACTTGTCAAAGCGTGCAAGAAAAGGACAAAGGACAAATAAATTAACTGAAAATTTAGTACTTTGTTAGTCTTGGTGTCTTCTGCAGGAGTTCTTTATTCTTAACAGTAACTACCACAGTCATCAAGATCACAGTAATTTAGCAAGATTTAAATAGAGGTTAGATAATTTTGAGCAGTTGAATTCAGAATTTTGTAATATGCAACATAAAATAGAAGAGAAAATGATGCTACACAGTATCCTATCTCACCAGTTCGTGGTCAGTTGAGAGTGCCTGGATCATGTGGTATTGGAAGTTTTCTTATTGGGTGTTTTGGTTTGATGAATAGAAGGTATAATTCAATATTAATTGCAGAAAAATTGCTAAGGCCTTGTATCTCTAAACAGATGATAGCTGCCGTGTTACTTAGTTGTTTCTCAGTTGCAGAACTCTTTCCTTTTTCCTGTGAAAAAATTTCAGCAAATCAAAGATTTACTAAATCTTGTTGAAGCTGTGAATGCATTTTTTTACAGGAAATTGAGTCTTCATAGCTTAGTCTTTGATCAGAATATTCACTCCTGTTTTCTTTATTTTAGAATGGTTGAAATCCTCGATCTTTTCTGGAGGCTTGCAAACTAGTCAGATTCATTACAGTTACAATGAGGAAAAAGATGAAGACCATTGCAGTTCACCTGGTAACACTACCCCAAATAAATCAAAACTGTATGGACATCGATTAACCTTGAGTGACCATTCACAACCCTTTCTCCAAGCTATTGCGGATAATAATATTCAGGATCACACTGTGAAGGTAAGCCTTCAGTACTTCTGTGCACAAAAACTGTTTCTGAAGGGTGATGGTGGTGGTGAAAATTCTCCAAACATTACAGCAAAACAATTGAAAAAGTTATTTCAGAATTACTTTTTGTGAAAGGAACGGTTGAGTACTACTGATGGATAAAATGTGTACATTTCACTTGACAGCACAACAATACATTTTCTCTGTAGAATTTTTGAGTGGGAGAACTAAAAATTTGAATATTCTTACCAAAAAATTAGTAATGCATTACTTCTCATGTCAAGTTTCAGTAGCATTGAGAGATCCTGATCGTCTCCAGTTGAACTAAGAGAGAGTTTTTTCTGTCAAGCTGCAAATGTATTTTATGTTTCAGATGCACATATGCTTTTGTCTTAAAATTCCTTTGAAGACTGAGGTTTGGGTTTCATATGGTTAGAATTGTGGATATTATGAAAAAACCCTATGGTTTACATTGATCGCTGTCTTCTATAATATCTGCAGATTTTCTAACCCTCTTAAGTTCAGCTCTTTTATGAAAAAAACCCCAAATAAGTCTTTGGTAATGATGAATAATGATGAATCAGAAGACAACTGAAAATTTTGTTAGGTGACCTGACTCTCCCGTGAAGAGATAAAAGCAGTAGTAGCTCTGTTCCTTGAGCCATGTTGCTTTTTGTACAGGAAGAAGGCTGTAGGGCATTTGTAGTATTGGGTTGTAGCTGCTGTGTGTTAAATTGCACATACTGCATGTTGTGTCTCAGGAACGTTAGTTCAGATTGAGGAGATTGCTCAGCGTTATTTAAATGCTGCCTGTGGTATTTTGAGTCCTTTCACTGTATTTTAAAACTGAAGTTAAACAGAGGCTGTTGTGTGTTTTCTTAGGATTTCTTGTGTCAAATAGAGCGATACTGTAAACAGTGTCACTTAACAACACCGATCACATTCCCTCCTGAGCATCCCGTGGAAGAAGTAGGACGTCTGTTACTATGCTGTCTTCTGAAGCATGAAGATTTGGGTAGGTAGGCTTGTGGTGTGTTTGCTTAGGCCAGTTTAAACTTTGCTATGGATGATTTTGGAAATGCATATTCAAAGATTGTCTTTTCCCATTAAGGTCATGTAGCACTATCTCTTGTTCATCCTGGTACCCTTGGAGTTGACCAGGTAAAGCACAAAACCTTACCAAAATCTGTAGTGGATGTGTGTCGTGTTGTCTACCAAGCAAAATGCTCACTGATTAAGGTAAGCCTCTTAGCTGCTGATGTTAAGATTTAATTTTAATTTGAAGTGTTTTATTAAAAAGTGATAAATTGTTCGTTTTCTTGGGTGTTATACAATAATTTAATCTTTCAATGTCTTTTCTAGACCCATCAGGAACAAGGGCGTTCTTACAAGGAAGTTTGTGCTCCTGTCATTGAGCGTTTGAGATTCTTATTCAATGAACTACGTCCTGCAGTTTGCAATGATCTCTCAATAATGTCCAAATTTAAACTTCTTAGTTCCTTGCCCCGATGGCGAAGGGTAGCTCAGAAAATCATTAGAGAAAAAAGGAAAAAAAGAGGTAAGGCAGCATTAATGTTGTATCTCTTTGAAACAATGAAAATCCATCTTATTTCAAGGTTTGGTGCTATTTGAGACTCTCCTTAGATAAAGCATCAAAGCCATTTGCTTTCTGCTTCATTTTCATTAAGTTTTCTAAACCAGTGGTTGCATGTCAGATCCTACAGCAAGAACTGGAAAGCAAGAGTCAGGTGTAGTTGAGGCATGTTTCTTCATGTTCCAGTGGATTAAAAATGATCCTTCAGTATCAGACCCTCTCAATTTGTTTTAGTAACACTTCACTGCAACTGACATCTTTTAAGAAATCATATTTTATTAAAGTATAGTCAAAGAATGGTTTAACTGGAAATTAATGTGGTGAACAGACACCAAAGTGCTTTTCAAGATGTCTTTAAAAAGAAAAGCATATTGCAGGTAATACCAGAGTTGAGTTGGTAGTAGTTGGACATAGAGTTCACCAGGAATACATTTCCATTTCATTATGGACAGTTCTTAAGTATTCTGTGTGCTTAAGTTATCGTGCAAACCTTAAAATGTGATGCTGTGACATCTAATCAGACTGCATGAAAGAAAAATGCTTTTTTGTTTATAGTGCCAAAAAAATCTGAATCTGCTGATGTAGAGGAATCCAAAATTGGAAATGAAGAGAGTGGTTTAGAAGAAACTTGTGTGGTACCTCACAGTCCTGTCCCTATAGATAAAAAGCCCATACCAATCAAATCACCTAAGGTAAGATACCAGATTTTGAATCAACCTTGTGAATAAAAATAACAAGAGAAAAAAGTATGAGCTGAAGCATGATTGCAATAGCTTGACATTTAATGTTCTGATAATGGTGTTTGGGATGTGTAATTAAGTGTGACATGTTGTTTCAGTGAAGCCTGGAATAATTTTTAAAAATAAGCTTGTACTATGCATTTAGCGTATGTAAAGATACCTTCTCTAATTTTTAAATTATTGGTAATCTTAGATAAAGCTTCATTTCAAAATAAAATGTTGTGATGGGTTACTTCCTCTTTTTTTGAACATTAACGCATTTGAAATCTTACGTAGCAATAGTAAAAAAGATAATGAGTTAAAATAGTACTAAGCTCTTTCCTGACTTTGAAAAAGTTTTTATTTCCATCCCCCAAGTATTTTAAATTTGGAAACTGTTTTGCATGAAATAACTTATATTTTCAATAATTTAAAATGGTTTAAAATGTTTTAACATGCTACCTTCTTCTTTTGCAGGATAAGTGGCAGCCAATTTTGAGTACAGTTACAGGTGTCCACAAATACAAATGGCTGAAGCAAAATGTTCAGGGCTTGTATCCACAGTCTGCCCTCCTTAACACCATTGTTGAGTTTGCACTTAAAGAAGAGCCAGTTGATGTAGAAAAAATGAGAAAATGTTTATTAAAACAGGTAAAATGAATGAAATGGAACCTTTACGTAATTATGGTAATTATTAGTGTAACATAAGTGTTAGAATTTGTTTTTTCTCTTTGGCAGTTGGAAAGAGCAGAAGTTCGTCTGGAGGGAATAGATACAATTCTGAAACTGTCAGCTAAAAATTTTTTGCTCCCATCTGTGCAGTATGCTATGTTCTGTGGATGGCAGAGGCTTATTCCAGAAGGAGCCAATATAGGGTAAAACTTCTTGTTGCTTTTGCTTTCACAATTCTCCAATAAGAAAGCAATCTTACTTTTGTTGTTGTTGTTTTTCTCTGAAGGGAGCCTCTTACTGACTGCTTGAAGGATGTTGATCTGATCCCACCCTTTAACAGAATGCTGCTGGAAGTAACTTTTGGAAAGTTGTACGCCTGGGCTATTCAGAATGTCCGGAACATCTTGCTGGATGCTAATGCAAAGTTTAAAGAACTAGGTGAATCTCATCTTGTTGCTGTTGTCTGTGGAGAGAACTGTTTTACATTAATGTTGTTGCTTTTTTTTAAAAAAAGTTCCCAATAATTGGGATGTTGAAATCGGTTCCCTTGATTTGTGTTGAGAATTACTTTGACTTTGTGCATCATTCAAACTTTCCCACCTTGACCCCCTGTTAACTCACTTCTCAGTGTTTGAGTATGTTGCTGATTTCCCAGCAACAGTTGACTGATTACTTATTAGTAGCATTTCAGCATTAAAATACAAATTATAATCGTTTTCTTGGAACTTCAGCTTGTAAGTTCTCAAAGCTGAGCTGGGAATAAAAAATATTTTAAGCCATCAGTCAAACAAATCTGTAAAGTCTTCTGTTGTTGCTCCCAAATATCAGCTGACTTTGTTATTTATATTACTTTTGAACTAGGTCTGCAGCCTGTTCCTCTTCAAACAATTACTAATGAGAATCCAGCAGGACCAAGTCTTGGAACTATTCCACAAGCACGTTTTCTGCTGGTCATGCTGAACATGTTGACGCTGCAGCACGGTGCAAATACCTTGAGCCTGCTCCTCAATTCTGGCATGCTGGCCTTGACACAAACCACACTGCGGCTGATAGGTACAGTTCTTCTTTCTTACTTGCAAGAAAGCATTTACTTTACAGATCTCCTGTGTTTTTTACCTGTTGGTGTACCAAAATTACAGAATCACTTTGCTGCTGAACTATAGTACTTAATGCTATTTTAGCCTGATACAAAAAACACGTTTGTAAGTGTGGTTGAGAAGGAGGTTAATTTGATTGCAGCCTTTTGTCAGTCATGATTTTTTTTCTATTAAGTGTTTGCTTTGCCTATCCATTGCTAAAATTTCAGTTAGTGTGTAGTTTTGGTGCAACTGTTACAAATAAGTTAGAAATGGAAAATTAGAATGAAAACAATAAGAACTGCCTACTCTCTAATATCCATCTCATTTGTTCTGTGTATTAAAGATGTTCCCATTCTGCATATTTAAGCTTGAAGCTTTCTTTGTTCTGTTATAGGAAGTTCTCTGGTGTGTTTTGCTATGATTCAAATTGCCATGGTTTTTCTCTCTTAGTTTTCGTAGATAATAGCAAACATTTGTTCCTGTAACTTGTGTTTAACTGGAGTGCACACAGAAAGTTTTTCAAAAAATTCTGTTTGTAGAACCATTTAGCCAGTTGAGTCATCATTATTAATGTCTCTTATTTGCCATTTGATTTTTTATTCAAAATTAGGTATTTCAGTTCCTGTGCATTCAAAAACGTTATATCTGAGTTTTCTTAAAGGTCATTGGACTTATTACCTGTTTAGTCAGCTTTCCTGTTTGTTACTGTTTTTATATTACAAAGTTTGTGCCTGAAAGTTTTTGTGTGACAAAGGTACATATAAAAAACTTGTAGCTGGATTTAATTTTTTTCATGTTTTTTGCTCGTTAGGACCGAGTTCTGATAATATTGAAGAAGATATGATTGCCTCTTCTCATGGGGCTTCTGCCACGGTCCTAGAAGAGTCAAGAAAAGAAACTACACCTGTTCAGCTCCCTGTTTCTGGACCAGAGCTGGCAGCCATGATGAAAATTGGTACCAGGGTGGTGAGAGGGGTAGACTGGAAATGGGGTGATCAGGTACAACTCCTTTCATACAGGTTTTGGGTGTATTATTATCTTAAAGTCCCTACTCGGTGGACTGTCTGTGAAGTTTCTGGTTAATCAAACTTAAAGGCATTTTACATTCCAAAAATGTTGAATTAAGGATATGGGAATTTAACAGAAAATAAACCTTGCATTCCAGTAGGTCCTCAGAGATCAGAGGGGCTGGGCTTAATTTCTGATTAACATAGTAATTGTGGTTGAGTTTGGAGAACTTGCAAGAGCACAGAAGTACAAATTCTGTGGTTATTTGAAGCACCAGAAAAGCAGGCTCAGGATTGCTGGTGAGAAGTGCACTAACTACTGAGTGTTAGTATGTGTTGTGGCAGAAGGTATAGTAATAGATCTAATAGCACTATACATACATGTATATATGTGTATATGTGTATGTGTATATAGGTGTGAATGTGAATTAATACTGCCAGGTGTGCTCCAGTGCTGTTGGAGATGCAAAGCTTACATAAAGGCTTCTCTTTGGGAAAAGAAGACAGACATAGTCTGTGAATAGATCTTGAGCAGACAGAGTTTTTCCCCTCCAGCCCTTTCTGCCCCTGAAGCCACTATTTTACACTATAAATTTTGGCCTGTTTCAGTGGGGTGGAACAATCATGTTATAGGTGGGGTTTGGTGACGTTGGCCATACATGGATTATTACACATCCCATATTTTCCTTCATCTGCTTCCTGAGGGGTGCCTAAGTTAATGTGTTAATGGGGCTTAATGAGGGTCTTGGTTACCTTTTGTCAGAATTTATAGTTGATCAAAGAGATAGAATAAACACTTTGGTCCTCCTCCATGTCCTGAGGCAGCAGTAGGGTCTCTGTGACCTTCATCAGAGGGTCTCTGTGTGCATCTTTATCTCCTGAGTGAACCGGATTTATAACAAGGTGTGTTTGTCACAGTGAAGGGGGTGTGGCTATTGGCTCACACAGAAGCCCAGGTGCCCTTCTGTGCCTCACTGAAACAACAGTGGTGCATGAGAGCTCTGCTTCTCTCCAGACATCACTCAATTGTTAGGCTGTGCTGGAGCCACGTGCCAGATAAGCAAGAGGCCCAGCTCGTGTTTTTCACAACCACCTTTATCAATCCTTCACTGTCTTACAGCAATGCTGTGCAATTCTGACCATTTACCATAAAAGACTTGGAGAATTAACATAAAATACCTTAATTTTTCCTTTAGCTTCATTTTTGGAGATGTTTGAAGTTCTCTTTTAGTGAGACTGTGCTAATTTACCATTTAACAGGAAATTGGATAATTTGTTTTCTACAATATTACATATTTCCAACTATGTAGGACCATAACTGCTACCTATGTAAGACATAGTAGAAGCGATGTAACTGTGACTGTCGAAATACGAAGCTGACTGGGGTGATTATTTTGAAAATTGTGAAATGCTTTCTAACTTTATGCTCAATTTTTGAAACACTCTTGACTGTTTACAACCTATCATTAGGTTAGCAGCAAAAAAAAAGAGCAATTGCATGTTTATTCTGTGAACTTTGGGTACTAATTAATGTTGTTTGTTGAGTAACTTGAATTAATGTTGTTGATTGTGTAACTTGAACCTCTCTCTTGTCAGGATGGACCCACACCAGGTTTGGGTCGTGTGATTGGAGAACTGGGAGAAGATGGCTGGATTAGAGTGCAGTGGGACACTGGAAGTACAAATTCTTACAGAATGGGAAAGGAGGGAAAATATGATCTCAAACTAGCTGAGCCACCACCTGCAACGCAGCCTGCAACAGAGGATTCAGACACTGAGGATGATTCTGGTAAAAAAAAAAAAAAAATTAAAAAGTGGAGGCACAGTTTTAGTTGAATTTTGAAGTTGGTATCTTGTAATATAAAACAGTTTCTTTCACAGGAGCAAGTGCCTCATCAAAGAAGATTCATTTAATAGGTGTACACTTTTGACCAGGATCTTTCTTAATACAACTTTACAATGAGAAAGGAGGATGGACAAGATGGTGTCACATTTGTTGCATATTCACGGGTCAGAGAAAACAGTATTATTCAGTTGAAATAGTTTCAGTTACAGATACCAAGAGGAATGCATTTTAACATATGTTACTACCATTCTGAAGTGGGATTTTTATATGGCCTAATTATACATTTAGTCAGAGTGCTTCCCTGTTTTTGGCAACAACCGTGTACTGCTAGAGAAAAACATGAAAATATACGTGCCAAATACCTGGTTTATATTTTGCTCTTGGAGTTGGAAATAAGGAATCTTCTTAATGTCAGGTCACCTCAGAGAAAGTATTTTTTACAAATTGTTCACATGATGTTTGTCTGAGAAGCTCTGTGAAATAAAATAACTCAGTATTACTGTATTCCTTTGCCTTTTGTGTCTCCCTTCAGAAGGAGAACAAGTTGAAAGGAATCTGCACCCTACTTCCATGATGCTGACAAGTACTGTGAACCTGTTGCAGACACTGTGCCTCTCTGCTGGTGTCCATGCTGAAGTCATGCAAAGTGATGCTACTCGGACTTTGTGTGGTCTACTCCGTATGCTTGTGGAGAGTGGGACAATGGATAAATCAGGTATATTACATACAAGCAGTCTGAATGAGCTGTGTGCTTCTGTTTTGTGCTTTGTTGTCTTGTGAGTTTGTAAATCTTCTGTTACTAGTTTTTAATCCTTTTAAGGGCAAAGGCTAGAATATGCATTTTCAGAGCTTTTAAAATCTTAAAGCCTTATCACTTACATTGCCTTAATTTTAAAGGCAATATAAGTGATCTTGTGCGTTCTTAGAACATAAACAGTAAAAGGAGAAGAAATGCATGAGGTGTGAATTGCTGACTAAGACAATTAGTTTATTAGCAGCCTTTTGTGTTTGGCAACAACAGTATGACTGGGTGTGTCATACTCCTTTTTGTAGCTTCTTTGTAATTTCAGAAGTAATGCTGTTAACGACTTTGAAATGAGGAAACAGTGTAATGATGAGAATTGTTTTAAAGGCATATTTAATAAAATTGATTACAAGCTCTAAAATTGAAATTAATAGTTCAGGTAAAGACACTGAAATAGCTCAGTGTTCTGATTTATCCAAAAAAGTTCCATGTAGTATATAGAGAACTCCCTAGCTGGTGGAAAAGTCAACTGTTACATGTATATATCTTTTTGTTTTTAGCTTCCTTGCCAAATAAATTAGTTTATAAAGAACAGCATAGGAGTTGGTGCACGTTGGGATTCATTCGAAGCATAGCACTCATGCCTCAGATGTGCAGCACTCTTAGTACATCTCAGTGGATAACTTTGCTAATGAAAATTGTTGAGGGGCATGAATCTTTCACTGCTGCTTCACTACAGAGACAGGTAATGTGTGTGTTTCCAAATTACTTCAATAGGCAATAAAACTAGTAGACTTCTGTTGTCTTAAAAAAAAAAAAAAGTGTATTTTACTAAACAGCTGGGAAATATCCATAAATCAGTTTTAGTTAGTTGGAAAAAAGATAACATTTTTTTTATATTTAGTATTTACTGTTTTAAATATGCATCTCTTGAATTTTGAACCTTCAGGGTATTATGGACTCCCTTGTTCTATTCAAAGAAAGGTCAAAATAGTGTTCCAAAAATATGCTCCAGAAACTCCCATATAATGTTTCCTGTAAGTTGAATAAATGAAAGAATAATAAGCATATGGTTAGGAAAAAGTCAAATTCCATTTAAAGTTACCAAATTATGTATTGTCTACTGTCTCTCCTTCCATAGGAAATTGTTAATAGTATTTTAATTACAATCTCTCTCAAGAAGCTACATCTTTGCATCTTATTTTGGTGTTGTGTTTCCCTTGTCATCTTTCCCCTTTTCTTATTTCTTCTTTTCTTTTAATTTTTTCTCTTTTTTTTTCTCTTTTTCCATTCTTTAGCATCTTGTTAGTGCTGTTTTCATGAGACTGAAAAGCAACTTTATTATAGAATAATTCTGCCAAATTTTAAGGCTTGGGGACCAAAAGATCATCTTATTCTTTGACAAGCCATCAGCATTTTTTTACTAAAGCCTTGTATCATAAAAGCCTGTTGGTTTTTGTGTGATCTTCCAGTAAATTCTTGTCAGTATTTTTAATATGCTGAGACTTCTGTCATCATCCAGGACTTAGTGCAGTGGAGTCATCTGTGCTATTCAGGGAATACTTGAGAGAAGTGACCAATCCTCAAATACCAGCATCTAACTTAAGACCAACAAAAAGATGAGATCTTGAAGTTCTATAAAGACATGTTATTGACAGAAGTTTGCAAGCGGAGAGTTGTCTTTGCTGTTAGTCACTTGTATTGGTCTTCTGGGTATAAGATGAGGAAGCCCAGAACCTGGAATGCTCCTACTCAAAATATCAGCCCCCTCTGCTCTTTGATACTGCAGTGCTGCACCTTCCCCTGTTCCTTGTCAGTCCTGAGCTCAGTGTCTGGGTTCAGAGATGCCAACCTGTTCCTTCTGTACTGCGTTGGAGGCCCTGGCTTCACAGTGGCTGCTTTTGAGAGTCACTGTGGCTGTTGTTGCCTGCCTTCCACCATTCAGTTTATATCTCATGAATCTTAACTATTATAGCCTCTTTGCAGAACACTTGGTAACTTTCATTCTGAAATACATCTTAGTACTAATTTCTGAGTCTTCAAGCTGAAAAAACTTTCCCATTCTGTATTCCTATTTTTTCTATTTGTTTTAGTCATTTGCATTGTTTCTGTGTGTGTGTGTGTGATGTCCTAAGTATTGAGGAGATTGGGTTCATTAATACAATGTGCCAGTAAAATTGTTACTGACTCTGAACTGTCACAACTTCTTTTAAAATATCCCTTAGCAAACTGAAGATCAGTAGCTCTGTAATTTCCACAGCCGGAAAGAAATCAGCATTGTAGAAAGAACTACAAAGGAAAGCTAACTTTAAAAATGTCTTTCTTCTGTACTAAATGTGTTAGATAGTTTCTTTAGTATTTCGTGATGTAGGCTAGAATAATACTAATTTTGTTCTCTTTTTAGATCCTTGCTGTACATTTATTGAAAGCAGTACTTCCATCCTGGGATAAAAATGAAAGGTCAAGAGACATGAAATTTCTTGTGGAAAAACTGTTTGGATTTTTAGGGAGCCTGCTTAGTACTTGTTCTTCAGATATCCCACTACTCAGAGGTAGAGGAATTTTCCCTCAGTGGCTTATTTTTATGTTTGGGAAATGCGTGCATTAAACTCATAACTGTTGTGCCACTGCTTTGTCTTTCCAGAATCTACTCTGAGGAGGAGAAAGGCCAGGCCCCAAGCATCTCTAACTGCCACTCATAGTAGTACTTTAGCAGAAGAGATAGTGGCACTGCTGAGGACACTGCATTCGCTCAGCCAGTGGAATGGACTCATAAACAAGTACATCAACTCTCAGCTAACCTCCATCACCCACATCTTTGCAGGAAAACAGTCAGAAGGGGTAGTTTCCACGTTTTAAAATAAGCTCATTTTTATAGCAATATTTATTTTGAAATTATAAATGCTAAATCTTTGTAAACAATATTAAGCTTAATATTGAAACCATTTTTCTATTTTTGTATATATTTGTGTTGTAATTTTTAAGTTGAAATATGTGTGATTAACTTCGTATTTTAAAGCAGATAGAAGTGTATGTTTTCTCCCTACAGTTAAATTTTCTTGTTCTTTGTTAGGCTATGTTGGATGACTACTTCCCTGACACGGAGAATCCAGAGGTGGGAGCTCTGATGGCAGTCTTGGCTGTGATTGGTGGCATAGACAGTCGCTTGAGACTGGGTGGACAAGTAGTTCATGATGAATTTGGAGAAGGCACAGTGACACGCATCACCCCCAAAGGGAAAATCACTGTGCAGTTCTATGACATGCGAACGTGCAGAGTGTGCCCTCTGAATCAACTGAAACCAGTAAGTTTGATTTATTAAGGCTTTAATACTGGAAAGGTTTAAAACTCTAGAAAGCCAAGGAAAATACTTGCTCTTCACTGGCTGAATACATTGACATTCAACACCTACAATGCTCTGAATGCACATTCAGTGCAATGCTCTGAATGGTCCTAATTCAAACCTTTGTAGGACCTTTAAATCCCATCCTTACTTAACCTGAAGGTGAGGCAAAATCCCAAGTCATTGTAATGTGATTTGTAACTCTTAGATGAGAGGAGCTTTCTGTTTAACTTCATTTGCTAACTAATGGAGAAAGTCTTGAGTATTTTCAGCTGAATCTTGATTTGATTGATATGACTTTAGTGAAAGCACAGGCCAAGTGTTTCATCTGCTTCAGAGACTGGAGTTCTTTGTTGTTCTGAATCTGTTCTGACTTTTCACCAAGCAGACCTGCAATTGTGTGGTACAAATACCGGCTTAGGAGCTGTCCAGGGAGTAGAAATCCTCTCTAGTTGTTCCTGGTCAGGAGTGCTACTTTTTCTCTTCTGCAGTTAAGAACTATTGAAACTTTTTAATGATTTTGTGACATTTTAGGAAAATGCTTACCTGTTTTTTTTGTTCTTTTTTTTTTTTTTTGTCTCGTTCTTCCCCCACTGTCTAGCTTCCGGTTGTGGCTTTTAATGTGAACAACTTGCCTTTCACTGAACCTATGCTATCCATTTGGGCTCAACTAGTAAATCTGGCTGGAAGTAAAATAGAAAAACAAAGACTGAAGTCTCCCAATCAAGGTCTTTCAGGTACAGTTGGGGGCTTTTTACTCTTTGTTTTCTTTGGAAGTAGATGGATGTGCTCTGGGAAAAATACTGGTAACAGCAAACATACATGAGGAAAAGGATAATTTAGAGAAGACATTGTCCCTTAGTTTATGGTTTATCAGTTTTATTGGCCTGCAGCAGTGCTTTGTGACCAGCCTAGGCACCAGCATTTGCAGCTGGACATCTGTCCAGTGTGTTTTGGTGCTCTGTTGATGGCCATGCTGAGAATATTCCAAGTACCCTTCCTCGAGGTTTTGTACAGACTGTAACCTAAGACTTATGTCCCATTTCATAACCTCCAGTGGCGCTGTGCTTTGTGTGTTCTCAATGGTGTTGGTCTTGGCTGAGATAAATTGCTTGCTACAGAACCTTACATGGTTTCTTATTCAGCATAGAGTAATAGATACTGAAGAGACAAGTTTAGTGGGAGGGGAATTGCTTTGCACTGTAAGTGAAATATCTTTAACTTTGATGGGAAAATGTAAATAGGGTTTGGGGCTGATGATACTATATTGAGTTGTTTAAAATACTGGATCCAAGTAACATCTTAACTGCACTTACTATGTTATAAATCAGCTGTATGATTGTCCAGGGTGTGAAAAGTAGGAAGGCAAAATTTTCGGTATCATGGGTCGTACGATGGGTGCGGACTTTTGATCCATGTGCTGTGTCAGCTGACTCATACTGTCAGTACACAGTGAGTTGAGATGTAAACTGATGTTTGGGCTGAGGTTGTATGAGTGATAATCTTCTCGAATACAAGAGATTTCTAGCACTAATGGCTGTTTAATATTTCTGATAGGTCAAGTTGATCTGGATCTGCTGCGGTGCCAGCAGTTGAAGCTGTACATACTAAAAGCAGGACGAGCTCTGCTTTCTCACCAGGATACCCTAAGGCAGATCTTATCTCAGCCAGCTGTTCAGGAGTGTGCGTTAAATCCTGCAGGTATTCTGAAATGCCACCTGACTGCTCTGCTGTCTGTTTAGATGGTAGATAGAATATGTGACTGTAACCCTTGCTAGGGGCAGTTGGACAGTGGAAATTCAATTTGTCCTCTAAAGACTAACAATGAAAATTCATTAATATTTTAAGCTTCTGTGTTAAAAGGATTTTGACTTTCTAACTTAAGTTTTGAAAACTAGGTACATCAAGTGTTTGAAGCTCAAATCACTGGAGTTAGCTAAATTTATAGGTCTTCTGGAGTTAGTAAGCTTTGTAAGCAATTTTAAAATACTTCATAGTTTTTGCAGTGGTTTTATTTTTCTGCTTCAAAAGTTAAAATTGGCTATTGATTTTACTTCAAATGTCTTGCTGTTTCCAGTGAAACAAGTATAGAAATACAATTTCCTAAGCATAATATTAAAGGAGTTTAAGGAGTTGTAATTCTAAAAATTTGAATTATTTCTTCTACATGCACTCTACATATAAAAATAAATACAATAGCTGTGTCAGCTTTCAGGATAGCTATCAATGCCTTTGGATTATGAATTAGTTCCTCGGGTGTTTGTGAAGCATGCAATATCTTTAAATATAATAATATATTTGTCTTGTATGGATATTTTTGTGGGATTTTTTGCCAATTGCCAGATTTTAAGTCAAGAGAATCAACAGGGTTTTTTAAGGAATGGAACATGGTTTTACTCCTTACCAACATTTTTAAAGGGAAAAAACCCCTAACACTTTTTTTTTTTTTAAACCAAAACTGTTTATATATGTGGGGACTATTAGCTATTTTATTATTGTTTAAATCTTACTGTGACTGTCACACATTTTCCTGTGATAGTCACAGTAAAGATTTAGGAAACATGAATGTTTATGCAGTCAGGAATACAAAATTAAATATGAAAGGTGCAGAATTGTGAGCAGGTTGGTTCAATAAAAGTATCCCATTTTGAAGGGACAGTGAATAAGGAGACCTTCCCAAGATGTGTGTTATAGGGGATATGACTCAATCCAGAATGCATACACCATGGTTCTGGTATCACTGAAACTGTTGGTTGTCTGTATCAAGTGGTATATCTTGGAAGTACCTCTTACTTAATAGTCTTATTGCAAACAAGGTGGACTCAAAAGACACTTGTGCAGATTCACTGTCCACTGAGTAGTTTCTGTTAGACATGCCTTAGGTGTATTTTAGTAAATTTATTATTTATCTACAAATTTCTTACTTGCATTTTTGTATGGAGATTGTGGTAGGTATGGCTTAATCTTAAATGCATTGTATCTCTGGCAAAGAAATACATGTAAACTAACATTTGACCAACCAGTAAGCCCTAGAATAAGTCTTCTGATTGACTCGTGTTACATAGTTTTGGTTAAAATAATGTTTTTGCTTTAAGAGGATGGAGCAGTTGCCTCTCCCGACATAGGAGATATGTCTCCTGAAGGACCTCAGCCTCCCATGATCCTTTTGCAGCAACTTTTGTCAGCTGCTACGCAACCATCACCTGTGAAAGCCATATTTGACAAACAGGAGCTGGAGGTAGAGTTTGTGTTTTCTGCTAAGTAACCTAAGAAATAATTCTTTCTAATCCACATTCCAGTTGAAACTTACTACATGATAGGTTTAAAAAAGAAGTTACACTGAACCCCTTTTGGCAAATAAAGTTTAATTTCAGGCATGCAAGCATACACACACAAACATACTGAATATGCTTGTTTTGCTTGGACTGATTTATTTGTTCTCCTTCAGGCTGCTGCTTTGGCAGTGTGCCAGTATCTGGCTGTAGAGTCTACGCATCCTTCAACTCCCCTGTTTGAAGACTGCAGCTCCAGTGAAGCTACAACACCCATCACTGTGCAACATATCCGACCCACAAAAGTGAAGAAACGCAAGCAATCTCCAATCCCGCCCCTCCCCATTGTAGTTCAACTGATGGAAATGGGATTTCCTAGGAAAAACATAGAGTTTGCACTAAAATCTCTGTCGGGAACCTCTGGAAGTGCTTCTGGATTACCAGGTATTTTATTCAGTAAAATTAATGATATTAGAAGGAGAAGTAAAAGTTGCAAGCTGATTAAAACAGTACTTACGAGGGAGCAGTTTTTGTCCTCTTTTTGGATACAATCTTAAGAATGCCAGGGAATCCCTTGGAGACAAACTGAGTTTGTTTTCTGTGTTAGGAGTGGAAGCCTTAGTTGGCTGGTTGTTGGATCACCCCGATGTTCAAATTACGGATCTCTCTGATGCTGATACTATCTCCGATGAATACTCAGATGAGGAAATAGCAGAAGAAGTGGAAGAAGCTGAAGCTGCTTGTCCTGTTGTAAGTATTAATGAAGTAAAACTAAGTTATGCTAGCTAGCTGCAAATTTTGTGATTCTTCCCATTTTGAGAAAGTGGTGAGAGTACAAGGACAATCTGCAGTTCAAAACAGGAACAAGGATCATGTTTTCCCTGTGTTTTCAAGACATGATGTGTAAAACAACTGAGAATAATCCATAAATACTTTATGTATGAGTTAGCACAGGAGAGAGTAGAGTGCAGGTAGATGTTCCACTGGTGGTAGCTCAAAGTATCCCTGATAGATGCTTGTAGTTTCTTCAAAAGTAGTTGATGTTACAGTGTAATATTGGTAAAGGAGTTTCCCCTTCTCCTTTCCCTTGGTCTGAAAAACAAACATACGTTACGTACAAGGAAGGACTTAAGAACTAGTGAATAAATGGCAGAAATGTCTGTTGAATAATTTAGCCTTTCCTTTAGCTTTCCTTTTCCACTTACTGATGATAAAACTACTGTTGCAGTGCCTATTGAGTGTGATAGCTTTGATGTGAATTTGTATTAGGCTTCTGTTGACTTTCAAGAACTATTTCATAAAGGACTTCTCAATAAAATTAAATGGGTTTCATATTTCTGTTTATTCTTGCAGGATTTAATGCTGAGTTTTCTTGCATGTGTGGGATTTTGTAATTGAAATTAATGCATTGTATTTTGAAGGATATTAACTTGACAGCTTTTGGTGTCTTTATCAGTATTGCAGTGAGAAACTGCTATAGATTGCCTTTAGTAAAAAAAAATGTTTAATATTCAGAACAGAACAAAGTTTACTGAAAATTGTCCTTACAGCTGGAATGCAGTAGTTCTCTTAAAAAAAATTAGACTAATCAAATCTTGAAATTTAATTTTTAGCTTGTTTTTTCCAAAGGAGTACTTTAAATCTCATTGTACTATATAAAAAAAAAGTTAGTATGGTTTAGGTTAGAGATTACCCTTCACTACTGTTTTTTTAAATTTTATTTTTCCTCTCCCAACAAATGTTCTATGAACTGGAATGTGAGTGTTTATCTGCGAGGCTAAGTAGAGTACTGACAAATCTCTGTTGTGATTTTTCTTGGCAATCAGGTTCCATAAAAGTAACTTGCAGCTTCCTTCAGACTTTTGAAAATTTGCATCTACATTCTTTGATAAGTAATTTTGGAAAGTAAATTTTAATATAAAATCAAGTAGATCATAAATATTATCTTTATAGTGAGTTGAACCTGTTGAAGTTTTTTCCCATTTTGGCATGCAGCTGGGATATTATATGGGTTTATTTTTGTTGGGCTATCTTCAGTCTTTGTCAACAATTTTATTTATCTGAATTGAAAACAAATTTTGTAATTGTTTTGTATTTGTTTTGGACCTTTTTCCAGTCAAGTGGTGCTGTTGTAACAGAGAGCCAGACCTATAAGAAACGAGCTGATTTCTTAAGCAATGATGACTATGCTGTGTATGTTAGGGAGAATATTCAGGTAAGTATGATGATCAAAAGCTAGATAAAAACTGCTTTCCTTTTGGTACTAAAGCCTTTACAGACCTATTGCATTCTGTTGTCCTGTTTTCCCTAGGTGGGGATGATGGTCAGGTGCTGCAGAACCTATGAAGAGGTTTGTGAGGGAGATGTAGGCAAAGTTATTAAACTGGATCGAGATGGATTGCATGACCTGAACGTGCAGTGTGATTGGCAACAAAAGGGTGGTACTTACTGGGTCAGATATATCCACGTTGAGCTTTTAGGTGAGTTCACTTCTGACTGCTTTTTAACTAAAAAAGTGAATGGTAGACTCTAAGGGAAATTTATTTTTGGAGGGGGAAACCCCGCTCACTGTACATTTATTCTTGCATCTGCTAGGATTCCCACCACAGAGTTCTGCCTCTCATATCAAGATAGGTGACAAAGTGCGTGTGAAAAGCTCTGTCACCACCCCCAAATACAAATGGGGATCAGTTACTCACCGAAGTGTGGGCATCGTCAAAGGTAATGCATATTCAAAATGGGGCATGGGGAGGTAATAAAACTCAAAACCACACAGACTTTCTTGTAGACACACTTAAAAATCACAGTTTTGTGGAGTACTTTGTGATGTTAGAGAATAGAGAATGCATTTGAAGTCTATAGCAAATTTATAGACATGTACTCTGTGGCAGCCCATTTTGTTAGCATGTCCATCTGCTTTTGAGCCACTTCATTCACATTTGGTAAAAGTCTGAAGCATCTGTGCAGCTTCTTTTGTAGTTCTGTTTTACACTTTGGATGAACCACAAGTAGTTTTCCTTTAAGAAGTAATTCTAATTTAGAGGCTTCGTAAGGAAGTGGGATGCACTAGTGTCAGGCTGTAAGGGATGTTATTGAAATCTGTGGGACACAGGCTCTTTGAAGAGGTACAGATTTTGGTCATAACTGTATTTGTGCTTAGAAGTATGTCCTTGCTTGGAACCATTTCTAAAAAAAATTAAAACAGAATAGAGGAATTCAAATAGAATACCACTCTAAGCACTTTTAACTTCATTTTATGGAGATCTGCAACACCTTGTATTTTCTCCATGTTTTTGTCACAGCATTTAGTGCCAATGGAAAAGATGTTATTGTAGACTTTCCTCAACAGTCACATTGGACTGGCTTGTTGTCAGAAATGGAATTGGTCCCCAGCATTCATCCTGGAGTCACGTAAGTGATGATTTACTTTTTTCTTAGTGTATATGGGTTATCCTTTATCTTACTGTCTTGATTCTGTTACCTTGTCTCATGTTCCAATTAACATGTACCATGTATATATTGATTTGTTCTTCTCTTGTGAAATCAGGTGTGATGGCTGTCAGATGTTTCCTATTAATGGGCCTAGATTCAAATGCAGAAACTGTGAGGATTTTGACTTCTGTGAAACGTGTTTTAAAACCAGGAAGCATAATACCCGACATACTTTTGGCAGAATAAATGAACCAGGTGAGTTTTGCAGTCTCAAGTGCTTCTTAGATTAATTTAAAATGCATTTAAGTTGTTTTTTTTTAAAAAAGAGTTTTAAATTTCAGCTCCTTCATACGATGAAATTAGTGTTCAGACTGATGTTCTAGACAACAAAACATTTATAGCACTGCTACAATTGCATGTAATGGACTGCAACAGAACATTAACCTCCAAGCCTTTTTTATAGTGTTGAAAAGTAGATAGTTTTTATAGTGTTGAAGTCAGTTGATATGGTTGTGCAACTAGTATGGTGTGAATCTGTAATCCTTCCCCTTGCCCTGTACAGGGCAGAAGAGTTAAAATATTCTAGTCAAGATTTCTAGATGTTACAGAATTAGTGAAGGGAAGTGGAAGTGAGGTTTTTGCAGGGAGGAAATCTAAATCTCACTAGACCACCTCCTTCTGGAAAAATATTTGTATTTTCCAGTGTTCCAGATTACCTATTTCTATTTTTTGGCAGGGGATTTTTGTTAATATGTAGTTGCATATTTTTCATATGTTATAGTGGTGTAAAAAGTCATGTGCTGTGGGCCTGTATTTTGAATTACGTATCATCATAAATTCTGATCTGTATTTTAAAGGGAAGGACCTTTTCAAGTAGCTGTCTAGTCAGGAACTTGTAAAATTGAAACTCCTCTAAAGAAAGGAGCTACGCCTGTTAAGCATGCGTGTTATGTACTGGTATGGTGATACCATACTGATGTGACATGCTTCTGTGCTCCAGATGTAGACTACATACCTGAAACATTTGATTTGTTATATTTCCTTTCACCCTGCTCATGGGTTTCATAGAAGCAGCTTTCTTTGAGAGGTGCATGCCTAACGTGTCACTTAACCACGCAGGTCAGTCTCCCGTGTTCAGTGGGCGTTCTGGAAAGCAGCTGAAGAGACGGCACAGTAGCCAGCGGGGAATGTTACTGGATGATTGGTCCAGGATAGTCAAGAATTTGAATGTCTCATCCTCTGTCAATCAGGCTTCACGTCTTATTGATGGTAGCGAGCAGTGCTGGCAGTCTTCTGGTTCACAAGGAAAGGTAACTTTAAGCCCTAAATGCTTTATTCTGGCCTGCTTCATGCTTAAGAGGATCTCCCCAGAGTCTTCCCTTCTCCAGGCTGGGTAGCCCCACCTCTCAGTCTGTCTTTGTAGGTGCTCCTTCTCTCTGATTGTCTTTGTGACCTTCTTATGACCCACTGTACCAGGTCCATGAGTTCTTTTTGTGCTGAGGACCCCAGAGCTGGGGTCCAGCAGCACTCCAGGTGGGATCTCACAAGAGCAGAGCAGAGGGGAAGAATCCCCTTCCTTGATTTGCTGTTCACTGCTCTTTTGATACAGCCCAGGATGCAGTTAGCTTTCTGGACTGTGAGTGTGCACTGGTGACCCATGTCTAGCTGTTCATCCACTAGAACCCCCAGCTCTCTTTCTGAGGGGCTTCTCTCCAGCCACTCATCCCCCAGTTTGTAAGGATAAGCAAGTGGCAAGAGTGCCACACTTGCCCTAGTTAAATTTCATGATGCTGGTGATGACTGAACTCTCTAGTCTATCAAGGCCTCTCTGTCTTGGAGGGAGTCAACAGCTTCCCCTGTTTCAGTGTCATTGGCAAAGCTGCCTAATGTACATTTGACTCCTGTACCCAGATAATTTAGAGAAGACATTGTCCCTTAGTTTATGGTTTATCAGTTTTATTGGCCTGCAGCAGTGCTTTGTGACCAGCCTAGGCACCAGGATTTGCAGCGGGACATCTGTCCGGTGTGTTTTGATGCTCTGTTGATGGCCATGCTGAGAATATTCCCAGTACCCTTCCTCGAGGTTTTGTACAGACTGTAACCTAAGATTTATGTCCCATTTCATAACCTCAAGTGGTGCTGTGCTTTGTGTGTTCTCAATGGTGTTGGTCTTGGCTGAGATAAATTGCTACAACTGTTTCTCTTGTAATTGGAGGCAGGACAAGCAAGAAGTTCACAAGGTTATTTCCCTTTGGCTAGTTTCCATATATTGCAGCTGCTCTGTACTGTTCAGAAATACTTTTCATGCTTTCTTCAAAAACTTCGCATATATATTCTTGTTAACCATGTGGTGGTCATAACAATTACTATCTAAAAATGAAATTCTGTGTTTCCACTAGCACTGGATTCGCTTGGAGATTTTTCCAGATGTTCTTGTTCACAGACTAAAGATGATAGTGGACCCTGCAGACAGCAGCTACATGCCCTCCTTAGTTGTAGTTTCAGGTACGTGTATGTTCTCTGAGAAGTCAAAAAAATTTTTCTTGCACTCAACAGTAGGTATTTATCTGGTTTCTGTTAGAGTCATCTATTTACATGCACAATGCCTGTGAAACAAACACTATATCCTAAAATTCTTTTCATTCTGTGTTTTGTTTTCTAGGGGGTAATTCCTTAAATAATCTTATAGAGCTAAAGACAATCAATATAAATCCTACAGACACCACAGTGCCTCTTCTCAGTGACTGTACTGAAGTAAGTGAAGTTCATGTGAGAATTACTCTTGTGTGCAAGACAAACATTGTGCTGCAAGAGGTGGATGAAAAGCATTGTTGTGATCATTAAAGCTTGGTATTTTATTTCTTCTTTTAACTTAGTATTTCTGGCAAGTTAGTAAAGTTAATTATTCTAGAAATAATAAAAATAATCACAGTATATTGCTATAATAGACTCTGATATTTTAGAGGGTTTTATGTAAATCAGTATACCTGTGAATGAGTAAGACATTCCAATAAACTTAAATTTTGGGGGCTAATTTTGTATAGCAGTTCTGATCTTTTCCAGTGACAGCAAGGAGAAATGCATAATGAATTCTGCGAGACTGGGAGTGAAATCTTATTCAAATAAGTGAGGCCATATGCTAATGATAAAGTATTTAGAGCTGAAATGTATTTAAGGTGACAGTTTCATTTTGTTCAAGTGACAAAGTCAAGCAAAAGTTCTGATTCTTTCCTGTGTTTTATGAAGTTACATAGAACCCAAAAGATTTCAATAGAGTATTTTTCTTCTTAGTACCACAGATATATTGAGATTGCAATCAAGCAGTGCAGAAGCTCTGGGATTGATTGCAAAATACATGGCCTCAGCATCCTGGGACGTATACGTGCTGAGGATGAAGATTTGGCTGCTGTCCCTTTCCTGGCTTCTGATAATGAGGAGGAGGATGATGATAAAGCTAACACTGGGAGGTAGGTAACTGCAGTGGGGAAGGAGGGGGAAGTGGTAAAGAATCTTAGTATCTATATATTTGTATAACTCTGGAGATGACTGTAGGAAGAACACCTTAGTTAGGTTGAATGATAGTAAAGAGAAATCGTTATCTTAATTTACTGGAATTGTAAGTAGATCCTTTGTCAATAAATAAGTTCTCTGAGATGATCACACTGGTGAGGTGTAACATTTTGTATGACTCATCCCCTTTTGCAGTATACTTGGGGTTGGAAACTGAGCTAAAAACTTGATGTGCTTTGGTGGAACATGTGTATTTACCACTGCTCAGCAAAACATTATGGTTTTTTATTATTGTATTTTTTTTAAACTGTGTTAGTGTAGCTTGAGTCCTGAAGCTGTTCCAAACTGTAAAAATCAGTAAATACAGTAAAAAGGTGTCTATGCTACAGTATGTTGTTTGCTAAACTGAGTGTGTTTTCTTTTCTCAATATGTTCAGTCTTGTTAGAAAGAAGGCAGCTGGGCTTGAATCAGCAGCTACAATAAGAACCAAAGTTTTTGTATGGGGACTGAATGACAAAGACCAATTGGGAGGGCTAAAAGGTTCCAAGGTATGTTGTTTTCATACTTCAGTACAGAAGAGAAACAGCGAAAAATAAAATGTATGAGTGACACAGCTTAAAATTAATTCAGACTTTATTAGAATTTTACGGTTTATTGCTGAAGGTTTCAAAGAGTAGTATTAAATTTTTTTAAATTGGTTTTTGTCTTTTGCTTGGTGTGTATTAACTGGCATGAGTGAAGCATCTGAAAGTACCTGTTACATTAACTGGTTTATCACTTAAGAGCTCTTCCTTTTAGAGTATATCATTAAAGTATATAGTAATGACTTTTTTTTCCTGTCTGCCGTAGATAAAAGTCCCTTCCTTTTCTGAAACTCTGTCTGCCTTGAATGTTGTACAAGTAGCTGGAGGATCCAAAAGCCTTTTTGCAGGTAACATATGTTTAAAATAAATATAACTATTTAAGGCCAGAAAGACGTTTTGAGTTGTGAAACACTAATGGTATTTCAAACCTTTTTCGTCATTTTAGTGACTGTAGAGGGTAAAGTGTATGCCTGTGGAGAAGCCACAAATGGAAGGCTGGGTTTAGGAATATCTAGTGGAACTGTGCCTATTCCCCGCCAGATAACAGCTCTCAGCAACTATGTGGTAAAGAAGGTGGCTGTTCATTCAGGTACTGACTATTGCTGTCCTTATATACATAAACATAACATACTAAGCCTGAAAATAGTTGTTTTGCAATTTTCTTGGGTACTGTGAGATGCCCTAGCATATCAGGTTCTTTTTTTAAAAATAAATACAGGTTATTGAATTCTGTCTGTTGTATACAATATTAGATTAAATCTAATGGTTCTGTTATTAAAATCTGTGGATTTAGACCATACAAGTTTTCTTATCTGCTGGAAGTTAACTTTGGTAACTTCGGCGTTTTCATTTTTAGTATTTCTAAATGGTGGGTTTGCTTTTTCTCATTATTTTTTCTTGCACCTCTGAAAATAAAATTTGAGTGATTATTGTGTTGTCTTTTTTTTTTTTAATGTGCTAGGAGATCTACTATCACAAAAGTTTTTTATTTTAAATTAAATCACATAAAAGCTTAGAAGAAGATAAATACTGTCTATGGGGCTGAAGGGCTTGTACAGTTGCATTGTAGAAGTACAGCAATGTAACACTGTTGCTAGACCTGCTGTGTTCTTGAAAGCTCAAAACTGTGAATTTGTGTTCACAATTTTAGGTGGCCGGCATGCTATGGCATTAACTGTTGATGGAAAGGTGTTTTCGTGGGGTGAAGGAGATGATGGAAAACTTGGTCACTTCAGTCGAATGTAAGGATACCAAATTTGTCTGTATTTCAGTAAAAGATCCACGTTGAATGTTACAGCTGACCACTGCTATTGACAACAACAGTAGTTTTGATACAGTAGGAATAAAAAAAATGTGTTGTAAAAAGATGCTTTTTTCCATAGTATATGCCAATTTATGGTGCAGCATTTCTAGCAGAAGGAGGCATTCAATTAGTATAATGCTTGGAAAGATACCTAGTGGATAAAGTGTTGGCTAGCATTTTCAAATGTCACTGATGAAATTCCATATTTTTGGACATACATTTTTTTGGTTACTCTTATAAGGTATGGTTTTCAGAGGTGTCTTGAGGAGTAAAACCATAGCAATTTTACATTCCTGAGCTGTTCATAATTTAAGCTTGTCATTTATTAGCCCTTTTCTTTAGACTTCGGTGCACAGACTTGGTAGTCAGAAATAAACTTCTTAAACTTTTCAGTAATACATAGTTTAATCTTCTGCTGGACAGCTTTGGGAAAAATTTGAATTTTCTCAGATTTTATTTTGTATTTTCCACAGAACAATATTTTGAAAGAAAAAATCCCTGATAAAAAAGCCCATGAGTAAACATTTTTGTCATTCTGATATATTTTGAGCACCTGTCCATAACACATAAAAAATTAATTCAGATGGTTAATATATTACAACAAATTAATGTTCATAAGGCTGGGTCAGGCTAAGAAAAAGGGAGGTCCAGTTAAGAGCAGTGTTACTGTTTATTGTTCAACTGCCTCATGTTTTATGTAATTTTATTGAAAGTCAGATTTGGAGCTCTTGAGCGTTTCATAGTAGCAATATTTTCAGAGGCCATGCATTATTTTGTGGTATCTTAATAGTGGTCCTGGTACAGACAATATTAGGAAATATTGAGTTGAACCTCTTTTTGGAATTAAGAGAACATTGTAATCACATGAGGAATAAATGTTTCCAGTACTCACACAGAAGCCTAACAGTAAATTCTAGTTCTGATTTCTCGATTGTGAAGACGGAAGTTGGGATGGGAGTGTCATCTCTCAATAAATCACCCAGCTTTGGGCAGTGACAGGAAATTGGTTTTCACTTTCTATTATGGGCCGTTTAATTGATTCATTGCATCGACATTTTGAATTTCTCACCTAAGTTTTGCAGCATATGTATAAAATATTCTTTAAACAAACTTTTAAGTACATTAAAGTAGTGTAAACTTTGAGTTTGTGGTGCTACTGAAGAGTACATCTTGGAATCGGAGTGTTGCATCTTACTTTATTTTGAGATTACTGTTAGTTATTGCATGATTTGTCTGGCAACAGTTGGGGTATTTATGTGGCTGTTTTATGATGAACACAACAGATCTGTTGTTCGTTTTCTCCAGGAACTGTGATAAGCCCAGGCTGATAGAAGCATTGAAAACCAAACGCATCCGTGATATTGCCTGTGGCAGTTCCCACAGTGCTGCTATTACCTCCAGTGGTGAGCTGTATACGTGGGGTCTTGGAGAATATGGAAGGCTAGGACATGGAGATAATACTACACAGCTGAAGCCTAAGATGGTAAAATCAACATTTCTTGTTTGTGATGAAATGCAAATGTGTTTTAACAAATGAGAGCAGCATGAAGCTAAAGTAATAAAAACCATGAAGGCAGTATGTTTTGGAGTGATGTAAGTTAGGTTTTGGCACACATACCTCCAGTGAAAGTAAAGATATTTCAGAAAGGCCAAAAAGATCCAGTCTCTTTCTTGGTAAGTGATGTAAAATGGCTAGTGCTGCTTTCAGCATTCATGGCCTGCATCTACTTTGATACACAGCTGGAAGCTACCATGTAGAATGTTGGATTCTGAGCATGCCTGGATGGTTCTTTGCTCAGGCTGGGCACAGTGACCAAGATGAGTCATAAGACCTTGTAAATGTTTGTAATGTTTGTTTACTTACTCCATCTGTTTTGTAGGTTAAAGTGCTCCTTGGCCACCGGGTCATTCAGGTTGCATGTGGAAGCAGAGATGCTCAGACTCTTGCCTTGACAGATGAAGGTGGGAGTATATCGTTTCAGAAACTTTTTAAGCACATGGGAGTACTGTGATCATTGTGTGACCTGCAATTTGGTGTTTCTTAGGTTTGGTGTTTTCTTGGGGTGATGGTGATTTTGGAAAACTGGGCCGAGGAGGAAGCGAAGGATGCAACATTCCTCAGAACATTGAAAGACTGAACGGCCAAGGCGTTTGTCAGATTGAGTGTGGTGCACAGTTCTCGTTGGCACTGACCAAGTCAGGAGTGGTATGGACATGGTATGTCACGTTTGCCAGGAAGTATTAACACAGCACTTGCTGACTGTGTGCTGTATTTAATGCTGTTTCACTCTGTTTGTGCCTTACCGATCGGTGCGTTTTGTCTTTTAAACTGGCAGCTCTTCAGATGAGCTGCATCCATCCAGTTACTCTAATGCTGTGTCTTGTGGCATGATTCCTTGTTTGTTGTACTCTGTTAGAATGCCTGGCTCCTATGCAACTGTTGGAGAAAAGGCACCTCTTTTGGGTGCCATGAAACATTAAAAGAATGTTAATTCAAGACTTTGGAGTAGAGTGAGGGAAAAATAGAACGGAGAAAAAAAAGGACCTGATAACCATTGCTTGGACTATGTAGCCTACAGATAAAGCAAAGACTTGAGAGAGTAAGGAAGTAATCTGAAGTTCAGAACAGATGGAAAGAATTTCCTTGGGGGTTCAGGAAGACAACAATAGCTTGTTGCTGCTCAGAAGGCCACTGAGTTGTCAGCAGTGATGCCTTGGAGCAAGAATTGGTATGAGATGATCCTTGAGAGTTACTGAGATACGGTTTTATTTTTCTTCTATTTGCCTGCTTGCTTCTGCTTTGTTTTGAACACAAATCTGGCTTTTTGAATTTATAAACCTTTTTGTAAAATCGGAGAGCTTACTGCATGGCAGGTCAACTTCAGATCACTAACCAGTTCAAGGTGTTACCCCATCCTTGTGTAATCTGACTGTGACTTTGGTGCATATCAAAGCTAAATAGGCTTAAACCAGTCATTTTTGTTGTGTTGGCAGCAGTTGCTGAATAATATGAAGAGAAATCCACAAAATTTTCATTTATGTAGGTTACTACTACTGTTAAAGGGAAGAAAAGTTTTTAACAGAGATGCTGTTTTTCAGAGAGCAAATGGAAACTGTATTTTTTTCTTGCTCTTCCTATCATGATTTCTGGGTTATAAGTTTAGGTAGATAACAGTGCTCTATATCATGTTTTTCTCCAGCATAATAAAACCTTTCTTGAGAAAAATTGGTGGTGAGCAAAAGATCTGAGTGGTTACTAAAAACATACTGGAAGAAATATCAGCGGTTTTTTCTTCTTTACTGACATTCTTGGTAGAAGCATTTTAAGGTGTTTACATTACTCTTGTGTATGCTATTTTTTAGTGCAGTTTGTGTATAACAGTTTTGGAAGAATTTAAATTATGGAGACTTGCGAATCTGTGCTGAGGCATCCAACAATGTGAAAAAACTCAATTCTGAAAGCATTTTTAGTTCTCTGTATATTTTTTTTCATAGCAGCAGACTTGTTAAAGGTTCTGTTGTTGTTAGGTTTATCCTCAGTAGTATAAATGAGGAAAAACCTAACAAGTCTTATCAAAACCTGTGAATTTTGTAAGCATTTATAATCATAGCGTTTCTGCAGCAGAGGAAATGAAATGTAATACCAGTTACTTTGCATTCAAAAAATAGTCATAATCATGCTCTTCTCTCTTGAGGTGAGAAGCTATGGTGTAATGGAACTGCAGTTATCCTCCTTCTTATGCCTCTGTAATTCAGTTTTGAAGCGTTTGCTAGTTGGTGTGTGTGTTTCAGGCAACGATAAATGAAGTGCATTCAGTTGGGAAGCTGCATGGAAGAGGGGTGTGGAAACAGTACAGTTGTTTTGAATGTTACATTTACTGTCTGTTGCAGGGGTAAGGGCGACTACTTCAGGCTAGGCCATGGCACAGACGTGCATGTGAGAAAGCCACAGGTTGTGGAAGGACTGAGGGGTAAAAAGATTGTGCACGTGGCTGTGGGAGCACTCCACTGTCTGGCAGTGACTGACACTGGACAGGTATGTTGTGCATCACCCTCCTTTCCCCTCTCTCCCTGATGCAGAAAGGAGTCCTGCTTCTTGCTCTGGAAATGCAGCAGCAATCATAGTGTTCTGGACAGTGTTATCATAATATTGCAGTGTTATCATAATACTGTTTCAGCTCTCCCATGTAATTACTAGGTAATTAATTCTTCTAACTTACTGTTCACTGTGAACATGGAGTGTTTTATGAATCAACTGATCAATTATGATTTAGCAATAATGTATGAATCATCTGATAAAGTGCTGCTTTGATTGGTTTTTTTTTCGTTTAATGTATAATAATGCCTGCATTATTTAATGGAGGGGGGGACTGTCACGACAATAGATTGTCTAAAGTGTCCTAGATTACTAGCACAAATCACTAACTTTTTTTAGAAATTTTTAAGAAAGCATTTAAATGAGATAAGCAGTGAAGCTAAGTAATATGTGGAAATTTTTCCTGGCAGGTTTATGCTTGGGGTGACAATGACCATGGGCAACAAGGCAATGGAACTACTACAGTCAACAGAAAACCCACTCTTGTCCAGGGCTTAGAAGGCCAGAAAATCACTCGGGTTGCTTGTGGCTCTTCCCACAGTGTAGCATGGACAACAGTGGATGTAGCTACACCATCTGTTCATGAACCCGTCCTTTTCCAGACAGCGAGGGACCCTTTAGGTGCTTCCTATCTTGGTTGGTATTTGTTGCCTTTCATTGTTTTTCCCTCACTGCCGTTGGAGTGTTTGTTTTGTGTGTGGTTTAATAGGTGATAGAAAAGTGCAGAAGAAAATAGTTTAAAAAAAAAAAAATCACAAAACAACAAAATGCGCCTCTGGGAAAAAAAAACGAACCCAAAACTCTTAATCAAAGTGGAACTTTTAAATTAAAATGCAACATGCTTTCTCAAACACCCCAAGGACTTTGTCTTTATGGAGGTAATGATAGATGAATGCTACACTAGTATTAATCTTCTTCCACATTACCTCTTGTTTTCTAAGGTAAGTGACTTAAGAATTAGGAAATCAAACCAGCAGTGTTTTGTGTTGAATATAAAAGCATCAAGCATCTTGCTAATTAAGCTTTTTTATGACCAAGGCAAAGTGTACCTAATAAATATTCTTGTTATTTCAGAATGTTGGTATAAGTAAGACTTGTTTTAGATGCTGATCACTAAAATATTTCTATCTGTATTACCTTAATCCTCATCAGTAAGTAACAAGATCAAATACTATTTTATAAAAGCCCATGTTGGAAAGCCTCAGTATGAGCTCTGTTATTGTACCTGTAGGCTCTGCAGTTTAAGAATCTACTGCAGAATTAGTTTCACAGTCATCTCTTCTGATTTAACTAGAAATTAGATAAATAATTTCCTTTTCTGTATTATACCATTAAAAATGCTTACCTTCTCTTTCCCCCACACCTCTTTTTAGGTGTTCCTTCAGATGCAGATTCTTCTGCTGCCAGTAACAAAATCAGTGGGGCAAACAGTTCCAAGCCGAATCGCCCTTCCCTTGCTAAGATTCTCCTGTCGCTTGATGGGAATGTTGCCAAACAGCAGGCACTCTCTCACATACTGATTGCACTGCAGATCATGTATGCCAGGTAGGCATGGGAACATTCTTGTCTGTTGCAGAGCAAAAGATGACATAGCTTACCATCTATTAGGGACTCTTGAGTCAGGTATAAATTGTTTAGCTTAAATTGTTTAAGTTTGGACTCCTCAGGATGGGCCTAAGCTTCATTAAAATTTTCTTTTGATGTCGATGTTAGCTTTATGTTGTTATGTTTACAAAAGTTTCCATTGCCTGGGGAAAAAATTGTTCATTTAGAAATGCTCAAGTAAATAACGTAGAAGCAGTCTAAGAAAATCATGATGGATGAGCCAGGGGAAGCAGTGGAGGGCAGAGTGGAAAGAACAATAAAACTTTGCAGTGCTGTCGTCGTTAGGAGAGAGCAGAATATTTGTGCAAAAATTTGTGAAGAGAAACTCATGTTAAGTATTGAAGCATCAGGCCCAAAGGAGAATAACAGTGAACTACCATCTAAATTCTAGAGCTTGGAAACCTTACCTTATTTTATTAAGACAAGCTAATATAATTTTTCAAGTTCAAGAAGGGAGTATAATTATGTTAATCCATCGTAAATGATTTCAGGGATGCAGTTGTTGGAGCACTGATGCCTGCAAGTATGATTGCACCAGTAGAATGTCCCTCTTCATCGCCAGCCCCCCCATCAGATGCTGCTTCTGCAGGAAGCCCTGCAAATGGAGATGAGTGTGTGCTTGTAGGAGACATCGAGGAGAGGCTGAGCCCAAACCCGTGGCAGGACAGGAGAGGGGAGGTAAAGTGTCACATTATTTTTTTCATCAGTTTTTAACTGTAAAGCTGACAAATACCTCAGTTAGTCTTGATAGTAGCAGAGAATAAAAAATTCCTTCATGCTCTAATTTGAGGACTAGGTTCTCTGCACGTGTCAGATTTGAAAAAACTAAAATTTTATTGTGAAATCAGTTTTGAACTTTCAGAAAACATTGTGTCATTGAAATGCAATTGTGATGATTTCTAGTAATATTTTAGAGATACGGAATTCATTTTACAGAAGTGATATTTTCAAAAAGTCAAGACTAGCAGAATATTTGACCATTATTTAATGAAATTTAGTTGTAAAATTAGATCAACTGATGTAGACATGAGGCCCTGAATGAAATTCTACTATGTTGATTCCCAACTTGTAACAAAAGCAGAAAAAAGAAAAGGCTTGCTACTGAAGAGGTCTCTTGCCTTTATAAACTGTGACCTTGATATGTATTGTCAGGGCTTGCTTTCTCCTTGGTAGACTTTTTCTGCAGGCACTGATGTTTTATTGTATGTTTTTGTAGTAGCTGGCATTGAAGGGAGTATTGGCTGTTTTATTCGCACTAGGAACATAAAATAGAAGCTAAAAATACAGGCAATGAATCTGTTGGTTTTGAACTTATGGCTGTTTTTAAATTGCTGCCGTCTTCAAACACTAGTCCTTGTAATAAACAGTTAAAGTCTTAAAGGTTTTACAGTGTCTCGTTGAAGATTTCATTGGGTATTATTTGTTCTGGCTAGGTTGTTCCTTCAGAAGATGCTGTGACGCCATCTGCTGTTACTCCCTCAGCTGCTGCTGCCTCTTCCCGTCCTTTCATTCCAGTCACAGATGATCCAGGAGCTGCCAGTATTATTGCAGAGACCATGACAAAAACCAAAGAAGTAATGTTGCCAATGCTTTTCTTGAAACTTTAGTCCTTACCATACTTTTACATTGCAGTTTTTCTGGTTTTTGTGCTTTAAAAGTTATTCTGTAAATGACTGCGTTTTAAAAATTGGTTCAAAGCCAAAGGGATGTTTATTGTTTGTTTTGTAGGATGTAGAAAGTCAGAGTAAAGTATCTGGCCCAGAACCACAGTACTTGGATGAGTTCACAAGTCTCCTGGTACCAGATGACACACGAGTCATGGTTGACCTGCTAAAGCTTGCGGTGTCCAACCGAGCAGGCGAAAAGGGAAGAGATGTTCTCTCAGCTGTGCTGTCTGGCATGGGCACAGCTTACCCACAGGTCAGGTTTTGTTCCTGTTGCATTTTCACTGTGTCCTTTTTGTTACTATCTTGCTGGAATACTTTCTTGTATTGGAACTGCGGTTCAGCATCCTGAGAAACTTACTACGCATGGAAATTTGAGTTGAACTTAAATGCATGTGAGCTCTAACCATTTTAATGGAAATATTATGTGAATATATGCATGTGCTATGGATGTCAGTAACAGATTAATTTCTCAATTTTTCATGCTGCAGTTAGACATTAAGATAGAATGCATTTGTGTATTGGCCAAGTGTCAGTGATTAGTGGAATGAAGCTGAATTAACTAAGCTCTATTTCCTTGAACTATAGAATGTTAGTTTAAAAACTTCCATGATGGGTTGTTTTGCATCTGAGTTTATTTTTCAAAACGATTCATTAGTCATTGCTGCTAGCTAAAATGCTGTTAGTATATTGTATTCTTAATGATATAAGAATTCTTCTGATCTGTTAAGATTTACATTCAATGCATTGAAGTTTCTAACTTTTTACAAAGTAGCCATGGATATGGAGTTCTTTTTGCATAGCTGACATAATGTGACAAACCAGAAATTATTTATAGAATATCTGTGTACAGTAATGAGCTGAAAGTTGTTTAATATTTCTTGTAGCTTTACCTTTCAAATAGTAGTTTTCCTAATGAGTAACAATGCATTTCTTTTAAGATTTCTAAAACTGTTACTCCCCCTGCCCAATTTGCAATGGTTAGCTGTGTATATTTATGTTGGGCTTGAGTTTTCCCAGGAAAATTAGGTACATGCTATGTGTGCACTTATACATTAAGTCTATTTTTTTTAGCATTAGTGGTGAGTAACTGAACAAGTTTGGGTTTGTGTGGAGTTTTTGTGTTTTGGAGACAGAATTTTTATTAGAAACTCTTTTAAAATGAGTGCTTCTGGCATTTCCTCCCTAAACTGTGTTTTGCAATGTTACATACTGGTTAAATATTTATACCTTTCAATGCTGGTGTATGCTCTACAGCTTGGAGTTAATAGCTTGCTTTTTCTGTAAGGAAAACAGTTATTTGTGTTATCATTTACTTACTGAAGTTTTTTGGCTTTTAGTTTTAGGAGTTTTTCTAGCTCTAACACTACCAAAAAGAGTATTTTTTAATTAATAATGATGGTTTATGAATCAGATTTATGAAAACAAGTTATTTATTTTAAATTTGGGAAGAATGGTAGTTTACTTAGATTTCTTGGACTAATCAGAAATACAGTTTGTAAATTGTGTATTTTTTTTTTCTCAGGTTGCTGATATGTTGTTGGAGCTTTGTGTTACTGAGCTAGAAGATGTAGCAACTGATTCACAAAGTGGTCGCCTCTCTTCACAACCAGTTGTGGTAGAGAGCAGCCATCCATATACTGATGATACATCTTCTAGTGGCACAGTTAAAATACCAGGTACAGAATTCTTAGAGTTACGTTGCTAAGATTCAATTATTTTTAAGCCTGCCTGCATTAAATTGTTCCTTAACTTAGAAAAATAAGTACTGAACTTTTAAAGCCATGTTATGTGTCCTGTTGCTATAGAAAAGTATTTCTTGAAGCTGATTTCCTACATGCTGATGAAAATCTCAGTTCTATACAATGTGCATTTCTGGGTTTGCTGGGTGTGATTCCAGTTCCATTGCTGTTTTCCATTCAGTTATGAAGCTGAGAAGGACTGAGTCTTTTCCAGGTTTAGTAATTGAACACTCATATTCTAGTCTTGAGCTAGGGAAATACTTCTTTGTTTTAATGCTTCATTAGTGCTTCCTTCAGTAAGTTACCTAGTACTTAACAAAATTTACAAAGAGCTATTTGGCTTACTTGTAAATAGGCATTTTTTGTCTTCTTCAACATTTGTTTTGAATGTTCTGGTATGGTCTTTTGTCTGCTAGCCCCTACTCACACAATTTTGATGGGATATAAGCCTTGCAATGAGAAGAAATTCCAGACAAAAAATGTCATTAAATCAAAAGGAGTCACTTTTATTAATGAGCGCTGTGTTTGATTTCATGTGGGTTTCTGAAACACCGCATTTGTCTGTGGTATTGATTTCTCTGTAGAAATGTGTGACCTCTTTGTTGCTGTTCAGGTGCTGAGGGGCTGAGGGTAGAGTTTGACCGGCAGTGTTCCACGGAGCGGCGCCACGATCCGCTCACCATCATGGATGGCGTCAACAGGATCGTGTCCGTCCGATCAGGTTTGGAGAAACGCTGCTTTTCCAAACCGTCTCCTGGGGTGTGCTCTTAAATGCCAAATGAAACGTGCCACTGCCTCTGAATGGCTTCTTGTTAGGGATATGCCAGTAAAAGAGAGGAAAGCCTGTGTCAATTGATACTGTCTTTTAAACTAAGAAGTTTGTAGGATCTAGAAAAGATTGATCTTGTGTCTTTTGATATAGAGAATCTCTGGGAAGTGAATGTTAAGGTTGTCCAGTCCTTCCGAAGAGTGGAAGAAGTGTAAAATTCAGTGTTTAGCACCCCTGCCAACATGTATGAATTTCTGTATAATCAAAGTGTATTCTAACAAATTGGAAAAGGATGCTTATTTTGCTAGCTTTTTCCTTTTTCAGATAGCTCTTAGAGAAATTCCAGCTTTCATATAGTCGAGACAAATGCTCTTCTGCTGTCAAATGTCCAAAATCATAGCTTGGTGCTCTTTCTTTCTGTTTCCTGCTCTGGCCTTTGTATGTGACATTACATGAATTCTTCACATCTTTAATCTTGGTATCTCTGATTTAATTTTGAAGCAATATTAATTTGGAGGAGGTTTTGGAGGAATATTTTTGATCTCATCAAATTTTATGTTGTATTTACCCATACGTTACATCATGTACAAGGGTCTCAGTAGTTACTGCCTGTGCAGTCATTATGTGAGCTTTCAATGTTGGCCCATTTTTCCCCAAACATTTTTCATTACTGAGATGTTTCTGGTTGGTTCCTGGCTGGAAGCTGTAAAGCTTAATTTAATGTATAGGTTGTTATGTATTTTTGTAATATGAAAGCTAATTTGAAAATAGAACAATAGATTTTAGTAAGCTCTCATAGTAGCCTCCTGAATGTGTTAGTAAAAGTAGTAAGGCTGTCTGCTAGCAGTGCTAATTGAACTTTTAAAGACTTAATATAACATCTTTACATTTATGTTCACGTGCTTTACATACCTTTTTCCTTGAATGCCTTTATTTGATGTTTATCATCTTTAACCAATTGTTATTGATGAGTGGCTAGCATTTGGCTCAGGCAGTAGAGCTGAATGTGTTTGTCTTGCCTGGTGTAACAGGTCGTGAGTGGTCAGACTGGTCTAGTGAATTGCGAATTCCAGGGGATGAGTTAAAGTGGAAGTTCATCAGTGATGGGTCTGTGAATGGATGGGGATGGAGATTCACAGTTTACCCTATCATGCCAGCTGCAGGTAAGGTATCACATGCATCATTGACAGGAGTAAGAGTCGGTTTTATTGTTAGCTTTTTACACTGCACTTACTGCATGGTATTTACATGCCAAAGTTCAGCAGTTCATTTACATTTATACTAAGAAAACATTTTCATTCATACTTAGGAAACCTTTTCAGCTAACTCCTGAGCGGTGCACTTATAAATAGAGAAGAGACAAAAATATTTTGTAATCACTCTAGCTTGCCTCTTCAGTGAAAAGAGGATATTTCTGGGACACAAGTCATCTGAAATGCCCTTATTTTTAAAATGTGTCTGTTTTAAAATTACATTAATTAAGTCATGAAAGTGCATCTTTCTTCTAGTCTTTTCAAAGGAAAGTAGAATAGATAACTCAGATGCAGAGTTAGAGTGCTGTGTTTGGCCAACTAAATCCTGCCTATGTTCTGTTCTTATTTCAGTCTGAGGACAAACCTTCCCCAGCTTTTATTTGTTGTTGTTTCTTTTTGTTTCTTGCAGGCCCTAAAGACCTTCTCTCAGATCGTTGCATTCTTTCATGTCCCTCAATGGATTTGGTTACGTGTTTGTTGGATTTTCGCTTAAATTTTGCTTCTAACAGGGGCATAGTTCCTCGCTTGGCAGCTTCTCTTGCAGCTTGTGCTCAACTGAGTGCCTTAGGTGGGTATAGTCTTAAAATCAGGTCTGGTTTTTGAAGTTGTGATGATTGTTTTAGGTAATTAAGTTCTTTGCGTACTTGTTTTTTCTTAGCTGCTGGCCACAGAATGTGGGCTTTGCAGAGACTACGGAAACTGCTCACCACGGAGTTTGGCCAGTCCATTAACATCAACCGGATCCTAGGGGATAATGAGGGAGAAACACGGGCTTTGGTAAGAAGGCAGTGATGCTCCTCTTCACGTTTTTCACATTAAGATTAAAGTGTTAGCCCTGATGTGCAACTTTTTTTGTGTTAGTGGCAAAATAGGAAATGGGCAAATGAATACTCTTCTTGCACGGGTCTGCAAGTCTGTAAAGGTACTCCAGTTTAGAATAATAAAAAAAAAAGACTAATTCCAAGACTGAATAGATGTGCTTTTGGAATTGCCAAAAAGTGATAGGAATACTTTTGTTTTAAGAAGTGGATGGAAATGGTACTTCACACAGCTAACTGTAGTTTGGGAAATTAATTTGTGTTTGTCACAGTCTTCTAAATAATATACTTCCTGTAGTGCATGCACTATGACTAACTTTCTGGGTGTGTGGTATCTCTAGAGTTTCACAGGGAGTGCTTTAGCTGCTTTGGTTAAAGGTCTTCCAGAAGCTTTGCAGCGACAGTTTGACTACGAAGACCCCATTGTGAGAGGTGGCAAGCAATTGCTCCACAGCCCTTTCTTTAAGGTAATGCAGTACTATCAGTAAAAAATACATTAAAGTAGTTCTGGGATTTTTTTTTGAGATGTGCTTAGTCCTATATCAGTAACATTTACTGACAAAACCAGAATACTGCTTCTAAAAGGAGAATCAGATACACAGATGAAAAATAAAGAGTACCTAGTTAGGCAGAGAAGCTCAGGAAAACGTCTTGTAAGCACGCTTTTTGATAAGTGATTTTGAGCTGTCGTAATAGGGGTGTTATATATTTCTATTTAGTTAGTTCAGTACTCTGAAGGTTTTATTTACATCCTGTTGGAAAAATAATGACAATGTCTTAAATGGACCCTTAACTTTGAAGTAAAAATAAACAAACCAAGAAAGTCTAGAGAAAAGCAAGAAGAATAAAAGGCTGAAAAAGCCTTCTTCATAGTATTAAAGTGAAACTAAGAGGGTGTACCTATCTTAACAGAAAGAAAGTCTGAGAAGTTTATAGAAGGAGGAAGTAATCTGTTGTTCACAATATTCATCTGAAACATTGATTTGAAATTGAGTCAAATTGGAAATCAATTGAAAATTCATTGAATTGTAGAAAGGAAACAGTTCAGAAATGGAAGGTAAAAAGTTAAGCACATGGGGTTTGATATGGAAAAGTTAATTAATCTAGGAATGTTATTCACAGGGAGACTGTGAAAATTTCTGGATTGAGAGAGGAAATCAGATACCTAACCGTGTGAGATAGTGTGGGTACACTTCATGTTACCCATCCATGAGGGAAATAAAGATGTCTCTTAGTGACTTTACATATCCTTGAGACTGTTCAGGCCCTACTAGCCTATGTGCTATTCATCTCTATCAAATGCATACTCATTTTTATTGCACATTTTTGATACCTCTCTAAAGTGTTTTGCTTGTCTGCAGGTGCTTGTGGCTCTGGCTTGTGACCTGGAGTTGGACACTCTCCCTTGCTGCGCAGAGACGCACAAATGGGCCTGGTTCAGGAGATACTGCATGGCATCCAGGGTTGCTGTGGCTCTTGATAAAAGGACACCATTACCTCGCCTTTTCCTTGATGAGGTACTGCAGGAATACTTCAGATGGTTAATGGAGCACGTGAAAGTGTCTTGTGTAAAAAGTTACACTGTGATAGGACTAATCGGTAATTAGAATGATGTTGTTTAATGCAAAATATTTTGCAGGTGGCAAAGAAAATCCGAGAATTAATGGCAGATAATGAAAATATGGATGTTCTTCATGAGTGCCATGATGTCTTTAAAAGAGAACAGGATGAGCAGCTTGTCCAATGGATGAATAGGTAATTTCTTTCAACTGTTACTGGTTTGGTCTTGTGATGCTTTGTTGTTGTACAGTGATAAACTGCATTTTTTGAGACTTTTAAAAAGCTCTTCTGAAATTTTGCTTGTTTTGCATTTTCTGCAGACGACCCGATGATTGGACACTTTCAGCTGGAGGCAGTGGAACTATTTATGGTTGGGGTCATAATCACAGAGGACAGCTTGGTGGAATTGAAGGAGCAAAAGTCAAAGTCCCAACTCCATGTGAAGCTCTTGCCACCCTCAGACCAGTGCAGTTAATCGGTGGTGAACAGACTCTCTTTGCAGTGACTGCTGATGGGAAAGTAAGGATGCAACAAATGATTGCTTATTTCATTCCCTTGAAGTATTTCACCCTCAGTCAGAATGGGTTTGGCTGAATGAAAAATAATGTGCATAGCACAAGTTTAGTAGTATTAGTAGTAGTAGTACCTTTTTTTTTTTTTAAAGAAATTGAACTGTACCAACTCCACCAGTACTTTCTAGGAATGCAGTGTACTATAGCATGAAGTGGCTGAAACAAGAAACGTATTTTAGTTCTCAGTTCAAAAATGTGATCAGATTTTGTCAAACAAAGTCGGGTACAAGCAGCATGCTCACGGAGTTCCCTAAAACAGGGGAGATTATTTCTCACTGACAAGGGAGAGGTGTAATCTGAGATTGTTCCCAGTTGGCTAAATGTAAGTTAGATATTGCAGGATCAATTTCCAAGTGCTCAAATCCTGAGGGAAAAGGGATCTCAATGCAGAAGTTTAGTGTAAGGTATAGGAGAAAAAAATCAGTTCATGAATTTGAAGCTTTTATTTTTATACAGATGGCAGCTGTTAAGGATGTAATGGAGAATTTTAGCTAGAGCTTTAAGAGTTACATTCATCTAGTGAGGTACTGTAATGATTCCTTGGGGTCAGTATCATCCTTGTTAATAATTCACAGAAGGGTAAAGGGCAGATTAATGGCATTTCTTGACATCATTGGGTTGAAAGAAATTATTTTCAGAGACACAAAAAGAATGAAAATCAGTAAGGAGAACTGTATTTATGGGATGGAAGGGAAAGAAACAACTGTGTTTAGGTGTGTATATTCTGCAGAAGAAAGAAAACGATAATAATGCTCCTTGGAAGGAGAGCTACAGGGCATATATGATTTTGTAATGCTATTAAGCAAAGCTATGGTCTCTTGATAGTTTCACAAAATAAACTTTAGTATTTCAAACTAAATCCATTATGTCAGTGGGAGTTTTATTGACCTGAATGTAGCCACATTTTCCCAAAGTTTTTTTTTAAATATTTCAAAATATTTTTTTATTTGCCAAGAATAAAGAATTCTTCTCTAGAATTCATTTCTAGGGAATGTTCTGCATGAGGCGAACAAAACTAAATTTTATTCTTTACTTTAAAGCTGTATGCCACTGGATATGGAGCAGGTGGTAGGCTTGGAATTGGAGGAACAGAGTCAGTTTCTACTCCAACTTTACTGGAATCCATTCAACATGTGTTCATAAAGAAAGTTGCAGTGAACTCGGGAGGAAAGCACTGTTTGGCACTGTCTTTTGAGGGAGAAGTTTATTCTTGGGGTGAAGCAGAAGATGGCAAACTTGGTCATGGAAACCGAAGGTAAGTAACCCTTTGAAACATTATTTTAAAAAAACTATATATGGATACTTACCACAGTTGGTATTTATTAAAAGTGCTGTATGAGTATTCCCTATATGCACAAGTCAACAGAAAGCAGTGATGTGGAAACGTACATTTTAAAATTGCAGAACCTCATCATATTTTCCAGACAAGCAGTTTATCTGATTTCTGTATTTGATATTGTCTTCTAACATATCTGTGGATGCCAAAGCTCAGTTGCTTTACTCTAGGATCTGTCTTGTAGGTATGTGGAACTTTCAGATACTTTAGGGAGCAAAACTGCTCTTGCCCTGATTTTCATATGTACTGTTGCCCACATTAAGGGAGAAGTTCTGTTGTGTTAGAGATGATAATGTTCTGATCCAAATAAGAAGAATGCTTAAGTTCATGGGGGCAAAACTGCATGTTTTATACTATTATTTCAGAAATGTTGGTAATGTGTCTTAAATTGGAATGATGTTCCAGGCTAAATGCTTAGTTTTTACTAGATTTTAGTAAAAGTGGCTTTGTAGTTTGTTTACCTGTAGTTCTGTAATATAACATATGGTAGAATACTTCTTGCTTTTATAGGCCTCTGTCTCCATATTTCTAAATGAAATATTATTCTAGTTAAATGAATCTGAATGAATTTTTCTAGTTAAAATTAAACCTTTAGGATATTAAACTGGAGCAAAGCAAATACTCAGCGATTTTAGGTGTTCCCATTCCTTTTTTAAAAGCTTCTCTCTATACACTGGTGAATGTGAGTGGTCTGTCCCAAAAGTTTTGCCCAGACAGATGTTTCCATTTCAGCCCTTGTGATCGCCCTCGTGTGATCGAGTCTCTGAGAGGCATTGAAGTGGTTGACATTGCTGCTGGGGGAGCACACAGCGCCTGCATTACAGCTGCAGGAGACCTCTTCACCTGGGGAAAGGGGCGATATGGACGCCTTGGGCATGGAGATAGTGAGGACCAACTAAAACCTAAGCTGGTAAGAAACCTTTGGAGCACTCAACAGTCTTTGTCCAGCTCATATCTTCTGATTTATAACTTTATTCTTTTCTGCCTATAAAGAATGAAAGGGCAAAACAGTGGCATGTGTTTGTAAGGAATGGACAAGCTCCCATGACTGAAAGGATAAAATGAAAGAGGAGCTGCCAGACTTTGCTAGTGGACACCAAACAGCCTTACAAGGACTTTATTTTAGATTTAAAGAAATCCCCAAATCAAACACCCCACCCCTGAGTAAGTGAATTCTACCCCTTCACAGGAGAAGTTGGCACTGGAAGTAACAAATGAGCTCCTTGTTTGCTGGGTTTCCTCATTATTTACTTCTTGGGAAATACAACAGTGTTTACAGTGATAGCCACTTAGTCACTAGTAAAGTGCTTTTTTCTCCTGACACAGTAATGATGATCTTAATTCTCATGATTGAATACTGAGGTATTAGTGAAGTATATACTAAATTAATAAAAATTTAACCAAAGTAATTATGAAGTATTTAATTGCTATTTGCTAAGAAGTGTTAAGCAGTTTTTGATGAAGAAGGTAGCTGTTTTCATTTGGTTGTTAAGTGGTATATCTGAGAACTTGGAGAGTGTGGAAAGTAGGAAGAATGCCTATACTGATAGCTGACAGTTGCAATTCAGACTGTTGTACTCCTGTGAACTAGACTTTTTAAGGGATTTTAGTCAAAATAATGGTATTAAGAGAACTGTCCTACCTTGGAAATGAGAGTTCATTTTGATTCCTGCATTTTTGCTGAAAATATATCTTTGCTGAAAATAAAGCAAAGGCCAAAATTTCATTGGTTGTATCAGTTTGTTAGTTTTGTTCATAGCTCTGTGTATATATTTCTGTTGCTACAAGCATTAACTTTTTCCAGTGTTTCAATCTGTGGGATAAGGTATCATGCATCTTAGTCCCCTTTGGGACCTTATTGCCTGTATCCAGATGTTCTCATTCCCCTGACCTCCAAAAACCAAGGTCTGCCCACCTTACCTTTCCCCACCCTGCATGTTCTGTGTGAGTATGAAAATAGATAACCTGTAGATGAATTTAAATAGGTGAAGTTTCATACTGCTTTGGATGATGGATTGTGCCACCTGGAATCTGTTTCAAGTAGTGGCAAGGATAAGGAAGGATATGATATATGTGGGTCACCAACCTTTTACTTTGTGATTCCAAATCCCATACTACATCACTAGATGGCATCATTTCAAAAGACGTTGACTAAATTCAGATTATGATGCAAGTGCTCAAAAATTGTAATCTAGTAAAAGACTATTTGAAAATGAGACAATTTTTTCCCCTTACTGTATTCAGTACAGGCCCGGAGAGCCTGAAATTACTTCAACATAATATAGTGTTTGGTAACCTTATATGTTTTGTATTAATTGTTTTCCCTGACACTGAAGTAAAAAAAATTATTAGTTCACCAATTAAAAAAAAATAAATCCTGTATTTAAAATACATAGTTGTTTTTCATTTTGCTGGTTTGAATAAAGCACAGCTCTTGGAGCTGCCTTTATTTCCTTGTTCCTGTGCTGTTTCAGACTTGTAGTTCCAGTCATCACCTCTTCAAGCTGAGTTTGTCATCTTTTATGAAACTAAATGACTGAGTCTTTTATGGTGAACAAAAATGGGTGATTTCATTCCAGGTGGAAGCTCTCCAGGGTTACCGTGTGATTGATATAGCCTGTGGCAGCGGAGATGCACAGACACTGTGCCTCACTGATGATGATACAGTCTGGTCTTGGGGAGATGGAGATTATGGAAAACTTGGGAGAGGAGGCAGTGATGGCTGTAAAGTACCAATGAAGGTATTTCTGTGTAACTTTTTCATTTCTTTAGAAACCATCATGTTGGTGGAGAATGCTGAAGACAGATTTGTCAATGTATGCAAACTTTCACCCATCCTGGGACATCAGGATTCTTCTGGTGGTTCTTAAGAATGAACTTTGTAGGCTACAAGAACAAGTCTTTAAGTTTTGTTCTGGCTGTTAAAGTTGCCCTTGAAGGGTTTTTTTTTGAAAAACGTTGCTACTTTAAACAATATTCCTTGTTTTCATTTTGGTTCCTGTCAAAACATTAGGTTTTGCCAAGAAGTCTTCATGTTTCTTTGTGTTAATAAATTTACCATAGCCACAAGGTTGTTACAGAAAGGGGTATCAATTAATTGGAAAACAGTCTTGCTTTATATTCAACCCTTTCTATGAATGCATGGTTGACTTGGAATTTTTTCACATGTTACTTATGAAATCCATGTAGCTATTAAATTTGAATTCCAGCATTTGTTGCAAAAATGAATGTTGCTTGTGTTTGAGAAATGTCTATCATTGTGTATAGCTATGCACAGTGGATTTTAGATCCTAAGTCCAGAAACACACTTAACTACTTGGATACAGGTATTCCCATTCTGTTTCCAAATGTTTCCAGCATGATGTAGCATAATGTGAAAATAGCTTGTTCATATTTCATCATTCAGTCCCATAGGACTGATTGTAAAGCAGCATAAGGTTCCTATGTAGAATAAATAGGAAGAGTCTGCTGGAAATAGAAATATTTTATTATGTCAGCAGAATCACATCCATGTCACACAAACTAAGGACGAGTGTTTGTAGACAAAGCCTTATTGTTTCTGCTCAGGGCAATTGTGGAGCAACTGTGGGCATAATGTACTGGAGGTGACCTTCAACGGTTTGTGAAATTTGAGTTCCTTTTTAGTGTTTAAGCAGTAAATGGTAGAAAGATGAAAGAAGTGGAATTCTTGTAAATTATTTACATAAGCATTTTAATTTGTAAATATTCATATAGAAATACACTGGCATGTTACATTTTACTTCCGGTAGTTGAGTCTACAGTCTCCTTAATTAACTCATTTGATTTTCGTTTGATTTTGTTTTTCTAGATTGATTCCCTCACAGGCCTTGGAGTGGTTAAAGTAGAATGTGGATCACAATTTTCTGTGGCTCTTACCAAATCTGGAGCTGTATATACATGGTAAGTATTCTGTATTAGTTATTTCAGCAGTGTTACCTGTTACAGACAAGGTGACATCTATCAGTGTTACACTTCTGTCACTGTTTTGATCTTCTCTTTCAAAATTTTTCTGAGTTCCTGTGTCTTGCTTAGTAATAAAATCTACCACTTTGGGGAACATTTTCTAGTGCCATGAATGAAAAATCCAAGTATTTTTTCTTGGAAACCTAAGCACAGGGTTGTCATTCCAGACATTGATCACTGCCAAGTTGCAGAACTTCCAAGGAGGTCAGTAGAATTATAAACGTGAAGTGGCATTCAGGGTGGAAGGTGATAGCATAAATAACATTCTCATGCACTATCAAAATTGAGTCTAGCTTGTGGTGGCTGTAGTCTGAGAATTTGATTTTAGACTTAGTTGTTTTAATCTTCCTTACACTGTTCCAAATTTTGTAGTTTAAACTACCAGATTGAAAAGTTTAAAAGGACTTAGCAAAATACCTTCCCAACTTCCCTTGTATGGCATTTAGGTGTCCTTAAACTGTATGAAGTTCCTGATCTCAGTCTTGGAGATCAGTAAATACATTGTTTTTGCAGATAAATGCTTCTAATACTTGATTCCTTTAATAGCTAAAGATAAGACCATCCCTTGGAAAAGTGGTAAAAGGAACTACACAGATTAAGTAGAAACATTTCATTGGAGGTGTAAGAATTTGTTTTGAGTCAGCAGAATCACATCCATATAAAGTAGAGATGATTAATGTTGAATGTTTGGAGAGTATTTTGGTATTGGACTTTATAAGTACATCTACAGGTCAAATGTCAGACATAATCTGTCATTACATTTTTCCCACAGTTGAAACACAGCTTTTAAATGTTTACTTCTCTGTGCAGGGGCAAGGGAGATTATCACCGCTTAGGCCATGGATCTGATGACCATGTTAGAAGACCACGACAAGTGCAGGGACTTCAAGGAAAGAAAGTTATTGCAATTGCTACGGGATCTTTGCACTGTGTTTGCTGCACTGAAGATGGTATAAAAATCAAATAATTTACTTAGTTCTTAGCACTGAATTTGAAAAAAAAATGAAACTTTATCTTTTAGTCAGCTGTTGGTAGGCTGTCCTTGCTAAAAACACTGGTCCTCTGTGTCCATGGTTATATTTTGTGTTTGCAGATGTTGCATATTTCTTGAGCAGCAAGCATGACATTGATTTAAAGTGATCACATAGAACTAAATTAATAAAAACTAAAGAATTCAAGTTGCATAAGCACTGATGATCAAAGAAAAAATAGAGAGCTCTAAAGGTAATTACAGAATGGTCAAGCAGTGGCATTGAATGGATTTGGCTTTTGTTTCTTTGCGGGGTCTTGTGAGTTTGTTGAAGTGTTTAACTTGCTAAATGAAGCACTGCACAAACAATATTGCTTCTTACATAACAGGTTGAGATAGTGAATGTTCTTTGTAGCAGACTCACTCCCACAAATAACAAGTTTGCACCATTACAGAGGGTTTTATAGTTGCTAGTGAAATATAGATGCAGAAAATGAATGTGAGTAATAAATACAGCTGCAGAAAACGAATGCTCAGGAACAAGGCTGTTACTTTAAAAGTATTTCCCAATTATCTTGCAACAGAAAGCCCCTATTTTAATATCTTCTCTAGGAATACAGCTTATTATAGGATTTTTGTCTCATACAAAATATTAAGCCTTTTAAATATTTATTTTTTCATATTGGCTTTGCCTTTGCTATGAAACTATCAAATACAGGCTATTTCTGATGTTCTGTTACTTTTCTGCTCTACTGTCTCCTCCTGTTCTGGAACAGAAACTTGCAGTTACACAGACTATGAGGAAAGAAATGCATCTTAGGCCAGCTGCTCTTTAGAGACTGTGGACCTGACTATATCAATCAAGATTTATCTGCGCTAGATAGTGGATTTCAGGATGGCCATAAGGCCTAGAAATCTTTTCAGTCTTAGAAATCTTACAGCCCAAGGCCTCATCTTGTTAAATAATTGCTAATAAAAAAAAAAGACAAAAAGCTTGTATATTAGCTTTAGGATAATAAATTATTTTTATTGGTTTAGGGGAAGTGTATACATGGGGAGATAATGATGAAGGGCAGCTTGGAGATGGAACAACTAATGCCATCCAAAGACCACGCCTGGTTGCAGCACTTCAGGGCAAAAAGATCAACCGAGTAGCCTGTGGCTCGGCACATACTTTAGCTTGGTCAACCAGTAAACCTGCTAATGCTGGCAAGCTCCCTACACAGGTAATATTTTTGGCTTATTGAATTGAGATTTTAAACATACTTAGTGTGGTTATTGCTGACTTTTCAGTAGATGGATTTCCTTTCCAAATCCCTGCATAAGCTCAGTGTGCTTTAGTTTGACTTCAGGTTTGAGCCATTACTTTGTTTTACTTCTGTATTTCCAAAGGATTCCATTTTTTTGAGCTGAAAAAGCCTCTTCATTCCGTTTTTAATCCAAATGTGGAACAGTAACTCATTTTGAAAATTGGCAGGAATTTAATTCTGCCTTGCAGCTATGGAAATGTTATGCCTTCTAAGGGAGTTTTTAGTTACTTGCTTTATATTGAGAAGACTTGTTTTTTTGAATATTCTGCATTTCAGCTATGCCTGGAAGTGGTGATGACAGGATGTAAAATGTATTTGTTTATGGATAAATTGTAAAATACGGAACAGCACTTGTATTTTAGCCATTATACAATACTTGGTTCAGTTTAGATGGATATTATTAGTATCTTTTATAAACTGAATTCCATGTATGAAGTTTTGACAGCGTGAATAAGCATATATCTGAATTTCCAATACAAGTTTACCTACAAATCTAAAGATTGTTGTTCTGTTGAATAAAATAGAGAGTGTAATAATTCTAAGTTTCATTGGATATCATTGCCTTATCCTAGGTTCCTATGGAGTACAATCATCTGCAGGAAATTCCCATCATTTCATTAAGAAACAGGCTTCTGCTCCTGCATCACATTTCAGAACTCTTCTGCCCTTGCATTCCAATGTTTGATCTTGAAGGAAGACTTGATGAAACTGGCCAAGGACCCTCAGTTGGGTTTGACACATTACGGGGAATACTGATATCACAGGGCAAGGTATTTTATCAGAATGTTTCTAAGGGAGAGAGATTTGTACATGACAGAGATGTACTGTTGAAGTTGTTTCTGAGGAAAAAAAGAGCTGCATGTCTCAACTTGTTTTGTAAGCTGTATATCAGATATTTGCATTCTGATGATGCAAACTTCTTTCTTTGTGTTCTTTCTACAGCGTTTTTCTCAGTTCTTCATCATAGTGCTTTTTTGTGTTGATCTCGAAAATAACTTTACCCAGTAAATTTTCAGTTTGTAGTATAGCTGAATTCTTCTAGAGTTTTCAGTAAATGATATCCTGGAAAAAAAATGTAAGATAGGAGACAATGACCAATTCATACCTGTTTGTATTTTAGCTACCAAGGTCAGATGATATACTAGTTGATGCAAAGCTCTGTGGAGGTACAAACTTGTTTTAGACTGAGCTAAAAGGGGAAACAGAATACCTAGGAGTTCAGTCTCAAGTGGTAAAGAAAAGGGATTCTTACAGTTGAGTCAGTTCAGTCATGAGAAAATGTAGATAATTGTAATGCTTCAAAGCTGCAACACTTATTCAAAACTTCAGATATGGTAAGCAGAGAAACATGATTTGCCTTCAGTATAATCATCAATGTTGGGTCTGAATTTTCTCACTCTCATAGTAATTTGTCTAACTAAAAAAAAAAAAAAAAACAACCATTATACAAACTGACAAAATCTGCTGGGAGATATCTTTCAAAAGAGAATTGGTTAAGCTTCCTGCTGTTCTGTCCTTAACTAAGACACATGGCCTGTAACTAGACTTCTTAGTATCTGTTGTCTCTTTCTCTAGACTCCAGTAAAATTTTGTAGTAGAGCAAGCAAGCTCTGTACGTACTTCACACAGACCAAGGGAAATCATTAAAACCTAAACTAGAATGGAAATCCTTGCTGTTCTGTTCGTGAGACTTTTATTTGTTAATGCTATTAATTGTGAATCCTTATGTACATAATGTTAGATATAAGAATGTGTATGCAGGAGGCACATTCAGCCTAATTTACTTGAGTTTGCAGAATAGTTACAGAAGGGCTGCAGACATAAGATGAAATGGGATATCAGACATAAGTACATCAGAAACATTCATGAGGCATCAGAGGTTGTGATGCCATGTTCATATCTCAGCATTTAAGACAAGCTTATCTTCGGAGATTCTAAAGACTTAGAAATCTTCTTAATCTTGCTTGAAATTGACTGTAAAATTGTATTCAAATATTTAGTGAGGGAACCTCAGCTACTTGAATTTGCATGAAAAGGGTTTTTTTAGAAAAAAATTATTTGTTGTTTATTTATTGCTTTCTATAGCAAGATGATGTCATCTTTGGCATTTTTGATTATCATTCTCTGATTCTAATTATTCTCTAGATACTTACATTTTTCTGGTATAGACTAATTTATACTTGTACTCAGCAATATGTTGGTTGCTTAAGAATTGTATCTGGGTGCAATGCAACTTTTCAAGCCATGGTTTTCAGTGATACAGATGGGACTTTCTTCTTTACTTCTTCAGTATCCCTGTTTCAGACATGAAACATACAAGCACAATTGACCTGATCCTTGACTAACATCTTGCGCCTTCATATTCTGTTGCTTTTTATTTCCTGGGTTGAACTACGTGTTTATTTGCAAAATATGTGCAGGGTTCTGATTTGATTTCAGTTTTGCCATTTTCTGGATTTCTTTTTTAGGAGGCAGCTTTCAGAAAAGTTGTGCAAGCAACTATGGTGAGAGATCGTCAGCATGGGCCGGTCGTGGAGCTCAACAGGATACAGGTATCTTCAGCTGAAGATTTATTCTCTGTATGTTTAGCCCACAGTGCTGTGTTGGTCAAAGCTGTTTGGTATCTGAGTGCTAAACAGTTGAATTTTTATCAGAGAATCAAACAATGAAGAAGTGAGTGCAGTTAGGGCTGCTTATATTCATTTCAGTATGTTTTTATCCATACTGTAGTTTTTTGGGGAGAGGGTGATGATGCTTGTTGAAATGTTAACTGAATGATTTAGACTCTTAATGAGTATTTCCTACTTGACAAAGGACTTTTCAGAACTCATTACATTAGATAGTTTAGGAGAGTAGTGATTCTGATGCTTTTCTTGCCTTTCCAAATGCTCAGCTGAATTATTCATCTGTTGCTTTCCAAACAAAAAACATGAAGGGTAAGAAAAAAAGGCAAGGAAAGAAAGCTCTTGAATATAATTAAAATTCAGCCTGATAAACTCCTGTTCTTTGCTCGTCATCACATGTAGTCATATTGATTGCAGATGTCTTTGATACAAAAGGGCTTTTTTCTTTATCATTGATGTTACAAAATGTAATGTTGTGCCTTAGGCCAGATGTGTCTTTTTTCCATAGATACTTCTGTAACACAGAATAGTAAAACATTGTTTTCATTTAAATGGACTGCAGCCTGATCTTAGAGTTCTCATACATTTCTTTCCTGTTGTGGTGGATTCTTTTTTTTTTTTTTTCTTCTTAATATTGCAACAAGTAAGAAAATCTACTATTTGTGAGGTTTCAGTGAAGTAATTGTGAAAATTCAAACTTGTTATTTTCTGTGAGTGAACAGATATACATCCCGTTTTGGCTGGACCCTATTTCTACTTCTTTGCCATTTTCTGTGGACATTTAAAATTTCTTGCTAATGTTCTGTGATTAAAATGTGTTGTTCTAGTTTATTAGAATTATACAATCACTAAGTTTTTACTTATTGAATCCAACTGTATTATTTGGGAAGCTGAAGAGAGTACCAGAGATTTTTAAATTACCTTTTAAGTGTGTAAATTCAGAAAGTCCAATAAATATTGCTGGTATTTTAAGCAGGAAATAAGTGATGAGTAGGTTTTGGGATTGTTTCCTAGTGTCCTCCTTCATTAATTGAGATAGGCTTTTTCTTGTATTTTAGTTTGTTATTTTAAATTACCTTTTAAGTGTGTAAATTCAGAAAGTCCAATAAATATTGCTGGTATTTTAAGCAGGAAATAAGTGATGAGTAGGTTTTGGGATTGTTTCCTAGTGTCCTCCTTCATTAATTGAGATAGGCTTTTTCTTGTATTTTAGTTTGTTATTTTAAATTACCTTTTAAGTGTGTAAATTCAGAAAGTCCAATAAATATTGCTGGTATTTTAAGCAGGAAATAAGTGATGAGTAGGTTTTGGGATTGTTTCCTAGTGTCCTCCTTCATTAATTGAGATAGGCTTTTTCTTGTATTTTAGTTTGTTATTTAAATGTCTTGAACTCTATAAAGTAATTGCCAGCTTCCCTTCTTCATACCCTCTGGGGGAAATAAAATATTGCTGTAACTAAGTCTGTCAGTTTAGCCAAGTGAAGACTACAAAAGGTCATGTTCATAATCTGGCCTGATTACACAGTACCAAGTATGGCTTACAATTTCTTGAGTTAGCTTTTGCTCAGAATGAAAATGTGGATTCTGAAACTGTTTGATCCTTTGTAATATTCAATTGAAAATTCTGAGCTGCATTACCTAGTCGCAAAAAAGTTAAATGTCAGTGTTAAAAATTTTCATCTTATTTGCAGTTGTAAGTTAAAGTGCAGCTGGGCTTTTAGACCCCTTGGCTTTCAGAAGACTCTTCTTGCAGTTTATAGATTATATGGTGCTGTCAATTCACTTCATCTTCCTTGTTATAAAAAAAACAAACAGAGGAGTTTTTAATTTATACTTGTTTTCCAGGTATTGAATTGGTTTTTACAATATGACCTCAGTGTCCCTTGCTGTTTAGTGGTTTCTTTGGAAGTACCAGAACTGAAGATAACAGCAGTGTAAAACTGAGCCAACCAACACTCCCTTCTCCTGGTGGGGTCCAGTGTTACAGGGACCAGATACCTTTAGAGTAGATCACGTTCACCTTATGTACTGCTTGGCCCTGGGTCTTTTCTTTTGGGAGCCTTGTAATGGTGAGACACAGTAGTTTTCTGCAGTTTTTCTGCTCCAGGTGTGTGAAAAACAATGTGATGGCTGTACTGTCCAGCCTGGTGTTTCTATAGCATCAAATTGAGTGTAGATACTTTATGCATTGAGATGTAGCATGAAGGCAAGCTTGGATGCATGGAGACAGTATGGGATGCTGTTGCAGGACTGCATAGGGCAGAAGAAACCAAATTTCATGCATGTTTATCCATACCACTTCGGGAGTAGTCATTTAGTAAAATGTTCCAAAACAGCACCTGGGCCTTGTTCTGGAGAGGTGTAATATTAGCAGACTAAAACTAAGCCAGAAGTGAATTAACAGTTATGTGTCTAGACAGGGTTCCAGTGCCCAGTTTTACTTACTGACCCTCATACTAGCAGATCAGACTTTTTTTAAGTGTTTAAGTTTTGGTGTAATTCATGCAGTGTCAAATGGACAGTGTGTTTTGACCTGTAAGCAGATACTTTCATAATGCTGTTAAAACATATCTTTGCACAGCAGTTGAAAGGAATTTCTTCCTTTTCAAAAGGAAGAAAATTTCAGTTATTAAGGAGAATGTCTACTTTCATGAATGTAATATGGCAAGGAATCTCCTGGTTTAATGTTCTTTACTGTCAAGGGAGGAATGTGATGTGTATGGATATATGAAGTTCCAGTTTCAAGACCAGTTTCTTCCTCCTCACAAGGACTCCTTATGCAGTGTAGGTTATAGCAATCTCACAAACATGATGAGTTAAAATAATCTGATCTTAAAGTAGGCATAGCATATGAATGAATTAATGATTGATTCTTTTTGAGTGTCATTTCAAATTAAGTAACATCCCTCCTTCCTGGTTATTGTCTTCTCCCTTATCAAATGTACTTGTCAAGAGCACTCATTTCATGATAGCCTTCATTTTCCTGCACTGATCAGGCTAAGGTTTTTCTGTCTGCTTGTGTAGAATAGTCTTTTCTCTACTCTTCATCTTTTTGGACTCTATTCTGTAACATTTAAGTTTGAGCATAGAAAACTGAAACTCAGAGTACAGGTGAGAACTGTCTGTGCTTTTATAATTATTTCACTGATACTTCTCTACCTCTTCTGGTGATTTTGTGACATATCTTTGAATTGTGTTTGTTTTCTGCATAGATCTGTCTTACCTGACAACTGTATATATTTCTCTTTCATAGCTGATTCCAACTTAGAAGCTGTCATGTTTTTGTAAACCTTTTTTGTTGGTGTCTGAGTGCATAGCTTTATGTACTAGATTTCTCCCAACTTCTGGGAGAGACGACTTCTGCGTTGAAGAGTCTTGTGGGATGCCCAGTATTTTTCAAGCTGCTTGAGAGTAATACAGAGTTTCTCAATTTAAAATTTCTTGGGCATACAACTTTCTCAGAAACCAATTGAATTAAAACCAGCTTGTGTTGGTAGAAAACATCTTACATCTGAGGATTTAGGTGTCTCAGCCTTTCAATAAAACCTGCAAGAAATCTGGTGGGCTTTTTATCCAAAACCACCAGAAATATGCAGCATGAGAACTGGATTTTGAGAAGCACTGTAGCTTGTAGTGTGACTAAATATAGACTAGTGGGATGAGTTTGGGTTATTTCTGAATGAACAGTCTCACAGATACTGGTGGTCTGTGCGCATGTAGGAGTACCTTTGCAGTAAAGGCAGGTTGTGAATATAAATTGCAGAACACCAAGGGGAAAAAAACCCCTTGTGTTTCTCCAGCTCTCTGTTCACTTTTCATTTCTTTCCTCTCTATACTGGGGAAATACTTTTTTGTGTTCTTACCCTCTTTGTGTGTGTCTCTTGCAGCAAGATCCATGGAAATTTACTTACATGCCTATCTTAGAGATCTCCATCAAATATTAAAACACACTTTTTCTGTAGGTGCCTAAGAACACATTGCCTGTGTATCTATATACATACATATTTTGATAGTGTTTACTCGTTTTTAGAGGCTCCCAGTGAGTATCATACGTATTTATTTGTTACCAATAATGCATATAAGAATAACACATATCCAGTTTTCTGACCAACAGCACAGTGTCTAGTCTGTCTCATGTGTGAAAAACTTACCCAGATTTGTCAACTGAATCTATGAATAGAGATAGGATGAATTAACTAAAAGGACTGAAATCAGAAAAAACTGAACTTGCAAAGTCATGAACCGCTTCTTCAGAAACAAGACAAGGAGTCTTCATCATCAGACTTCATCTTGGCTATCCCTCTGTCTTTCCATTTTCCTTTAAAGATTAACACGTACAGTCCTGATTAGTGATAAATGAATAAAGAACTCTTGGAAATTAAAGATAAGGTGTTGGTGGTTGGGGGAACTGAAAATTCCTTATTTATTTGCACAGTGATGCCAGCTGAAATATGTTCTTACACTGACTTTTATAATATACTTACTCAACAGGTAAAACGTTCCAGGAGTAAAGGAGGACTGGCTGGACCTGATGGTACAAAGTCAGTGTTTGGACAGATGTGTGCAAAAATGAGTTCCTTTAGCCCTGATAGCCTTCTGCTTCCTCATCGTGTTTGGAAAGTCAAGTTTGTTGGTAAGAAAATTCTCAACACCCCACCCCTTCCTACTTTGCACTTAACTTCACAGTTTTCTTGGGATTTACTCTTTTGGAGAACCTGAAGGAAGGAAGAAAGGGATACAGAAAAACAATGTATGTGTGTAGGCAGAGGAAGGTGCTTAAAACGTTGGGAAAAACCTTTCAAAATGAGTTTATAAAACCCCTCAAGATTTATGGAAGTGTGTGTGTAGTTCTCTTCAGGTTCCAGGGGCAGCTATTCTGCTAACAACAAACATTCTGCAAAACCTAAACATAATTTTTCAGCTGTCTGAATTGGTGAATAATCTTTGCTAGCTAGTTTTACTGGTAGGGTAGTTTTTACAATTCACTTATCACTCTAAGCTTTTTAAAGAAAAATATTTTAGATTGAAGAGCCATTCTATCTGTTGCATATGGGCTAAATAAAACATACCTACTTTAAAACGTCACTCATGAAAAGCAAAGCAACACTATTACTTTTCTATTTCTATTGTATTTTATTGTTAGTAGCATACAGCACAAAATATTAGTTGCACTCAGTCAAAATAGTACTTTTGGCACTGTGATATGTCATATAATCTCCTAAATGATACGTTTTGCAATGAACTGGAAACATCCAAATACAGAGCCAAACTTCTAGGGTTTTCATATGAAGGGATACAACACTGCAACTTTTAGTAAACTTTTGTTTATTCAATTATCCCCAGAGAGGAAACATAGTTTGTTTCAATACTTCAGTTATTTTTGAAAGAATATTTAATTTTGAGCCTTTTTTCTTCTCCAAGGTGAATCTGTGGATGATTGTGGTGGAGGTTATAGTGAATCAATAGCAGAAATGTGTGAAGAACTTCAGAATGGGCTGACCCCTCTATTAATTGTGACACCAAATGGAAGAGATGAATCTGGAGCAAACAGAGATTGTTTCCTATTAAATCCTGCTGCCAAGTCACTTCTGCATATGAACATGTTTCGCTTTCTTGGTAATTTCTTAGCAACTTTGTGATGCTCTGTGTGCTTTATGTGTAGTCAGAATATTTGGAATCTAACAGAACTAATAAATTATGTTTAAACTTACAGGTGTACTTTTGGGCATTGCTATCCGGACTGGCAGCCCTCTGAGCCTCAACCTGGCTGAGCCAGTGTGGAAACAGCTTGCAGGAATGAACCTAACAATTGCTGATCTCAGTGAGGTGAGAAGGAAGTTCCTGGGTACGATGTAGCTTACAGAAGACAAGCCGACTCCAGCATAAATTTCTCCAGTGATTGGTTTCCCTGGCTTTTATGTGCTTGTATTTTGACTGGCCTTTTATATTTTGAGCCATACAAGGATGATTTGTACTGACTCTTAAAACGGTAAATTTATGTTGTGCAAGAGTAGTTAAATAATCTACTTGAACTCTAGAGCATTCTCAAATCTTTATGGGTTTGACTAGACAATCTTTGTGGTTGAATTCCTACTTCCCAGCAGACCTTTCTGTAGCTGTTACTGTCTGTTATACCAAGATGCAGTAACTGGTTGGAGGGCACGTGCCTGCACTGTTTGGAAGTAAAAGAAAATAAGTTCAAACTACTACTAGTTTGTGCTCACTTACTGAATTTCACAAGCTTTCAGTTTCTGTTTACTGAGCTCAGTAAATGTGGAGGAAGACTTAGGTCTTCATTATGAAGAAAAGTTCCTTCTCAAATATTGTCATGTAAAAATGTACTCACTGTAAAAGCATTGAGTCATTTACTTGTCAGTGAGGGGATTCCTTTTGTACCAAACCCAGTGCTGGTAGGGATGATTAAGCTTTTAAGCTTTAAATCCATTTTCTTATATGATAAAGTTTCTTTTGGAGGTCGTTTGCCATACAAAAAAAATGAAATCTAGAATATGTGCACTTTCCCCTATCCAACCTAATGAAATTTTATGGCCTTGAAATCAAGTTAGGTGAATTGTCATCCGACATTTGTCAAAGCTTTTGGCAGGTGACACATGATGCACTGCTTTTGGTATGCAAGAGATGCTGTTGTATAGTACTAGTAACCTGACTTTAACTCGGGTTTCTTACTTTCAAAGGTTGATAAAGATTTTATTCCTGGGCTTATGTACATCCGAGACAATGAAGCTACTTCAGAAGAATTTGAAGCTATGAGCCTCCCATTCACAGTGCCTAATGCAAGTGGTCAAGATATTCAGCTGAGTTCCAAGTATACCCATATTACACTGGATAATAGAGCGGAATATGTGAGGCTGGCAATAAACTACAGGTTTGTTGAATAAGTCATTAAAATTACTGATAGCAATATGCATTTTCTTTTAAAAAATATGTACCAGCTTTTAAACAATATGCTACTTTAGCCTCTTATATACAAGTATTTTAAAATTTTCATGTGATTACAGTGTTGATTTTCTGATTTCACTTATTGTATCCAAGGAGAAGAATCTTTAACTTAATTTTTAGGAAGCAACATAAATGAGCAGGTATGGCTCTAGATTTGTCCCAACAAAGCTGTTTTGGCAGCCACTTTTACTGGTAGAGAAACATCCCATGCACCAAATCTTCCTATGAGCTAAAGCAATAGGCTTGATCAGTAAGCTCTTTGTGAAAACAGCTTAGATCCAGTAGTGCTGCACGCGTACTTTTTCATGTCATCAGCTGTAGTCAAAGGCAGTATCAGCTGAATTCTTACTCCAGGTTGGAATGCACGAACCAAAATGTTCATTCCTTGGGTAGGACATCGATGCACACCTATGGGTGCCAAAAGCTGAACATTCCACAGAAATCGGTGGGAAATAACTGCTCAGTGTTTGAGAAGACTGGCCTTTGGTTGCTTATGTGGCCAGGTAGCTAATCCAGATGATTACATCTCAGAAACAATCATAGGCATCTTGTATCTGAAGCAATGGGCCTAGTGCCTACTGAAATATGTAAATTTAGGTGATTTGGATTAGAAACTGGTTCAGGCTTGTTTTATTCACTCCACCATATTCCACTCATCTTTAGAGAGTGCTTGAGCAAGACTCTATCAGAGTCTTATATACTTGCTTATTAGTTTGTAGTTATAGTGTCTGCCAACAACTATGAATTACAGCCTTAGTTTTTCTTTTTTTTCCCACTGTAAATGGTTATGAACCAATACTTAGACCTGTTTCTGACAGTAAATAGGGAGATTTCCTTTGGAGCTGATATTCCTTTGAAGAAATGGCTTTGTTGTCTTGCCAGTTCTGGCTGTCCTCAGATGACATGAGCAATTCTAAAGCATTTTACAGTTAAAAGGCCTCATGGAGAAGCATTGAAAGGTTATATTAAATATCAAGTTTTTTAACTATATGAAGCCCTTGAGAGGGAAAACCAGCACATGTGTAGAATCCATGTGGGGAAGTAGATGCAAAAGACCAAACTAGTCCTGACATCTTTGTTTATTTTGGTGATGGCTAGCCTGAGGACAGCACTTGTGAGAGATGTGTCTGTGCTCTGGAGGGCTCTGTAAAACATCTCAGAAATTATTTGACAGGGCAAAAAAATAAGCAAAGCAAAAATCATGTGTGGCATCAGAAGCAGCAAAATTATTACTTATCTGTGTCTGTCTTGAAATAAAAAAACCTACTGTCCCCTCAGACATCCCATTTTAGTTCAGAACCTTTTTTTTTTACTATAGTGTCTGTCAAGTGCTGAGAATGTTTGAAGTTAGGTTTCAAGATCCAGCTGCTCTTTTTCCTAGAGCATATTGTTTCCAAATGGGGTATTGGTTTGTTTTTGCTAGGCACCGAACATTAATAATACTGGAAATAAAATATCTAAAACATTGGGGGATACCTCCTCCATACTGAGCTTGCTGTGCAATAGCAATTAGTACAGAAAGTCAAGTATCTTGTGATAAATGTTTGTTAATGTTCCTTGGTACACAGCTGGACATTTGGGGAGAATGGTTAAATGGTTAATGCTTTGATAACACCATAATTGCTATAAATAATTTCTAGAAATGCCATTCACAGAAACTCTGAAAATGTGTCTTTGCAGGCTTCATGAATTTGATGAACAGGTTGCAGCAGTTCGTGAGGGGATGGCCCGTGTTGTTCCAGTTCCTCTACTTTCACTCTTTACAGGATATGAACTGGAAACTATGGTATCAATTTCTGCTCTGTTACTTCTGTCAGATTAGCTTGGAGTGAGATTATTCACTCATTTGTTTTACTAACACAAACCCCACATCAAACGCTGTTTACAATGATTGCTGTGTGGTTGAAACATTCAGTTCAAGGAAAGACTAAAAAATGTTTAATTGCCCTCTTTGTGTTAGTAAAATTATTTAGATATAGCTGAGCAGTGATGTAATGAATTATTTCAGGAAGAAACAAACAAGCAAAACCAAAACATCCCCACATGCCAGTGATTACATGCCAGTGATCTAGGAAGTAAATTGGAGATACTTGTCCTAAGTTCAGGAATATGCAAAAAGTTCATTACTGTTGCCTGATGGGAAGCTGTATATTTAGTATTATTGTACTAGGGGACTATGCATGGCATTTCAAGTATTTGAATGCTCAGTTTGTCAGTGTAAAAGTTGATTAAGTATTTTAAAGGGAGGGAGAGAGCAAATCACCTGGAATTGATTTGATCAGACTTGTGTAGCCTATCCCTGTATTTTATTTTTCAGGTATGCGGAAGCCCAGATATTCCACTTCATCTCCTGAAATCTGTAGCAACTTACAAAGGCATTGAACCAACTGCTTCCTTGATACAGTGGTTCTGGGAAGTGATGGAATCCTTCTCCAACACAGAGCGATCTCTCTTCCTGCGTTTTGTGTGGGGCAGAACAAGGCTGCCCAGGACTATTGCAGACTTCAGGGGGAGGGACTTTGTTATTCAGGTGAGGAGCGTGGCATGGAGAAAGTTGGGGTCATCTTGAAAAGCTGGTAGTGGAGAAGTAGCAGCATGATATAACACAAGACCAGCCTGATTTCATGAAACTGTTTTGCAGCTTTACACTGTAGATTAAACAGTGCAACAGTTGAATAATGTCTATAACAGTTATATAATGTATAGAACTGTTCTCTCTTGGGCAAGTGGAAATTCATTTTATTTCCCAGGCATTTGTTTCTGTGAATTTTGATAGTTTTCCATTATAGTCAGTCAACTGTTTTTGCTGGCATATTTAGCATTTCATTCAGTTTAGTTATCAAAGCAGCTCATATGTGTGCTTTTTTATTGATTTAGTTCAGGAAAAATTGATTTGGCCTCTTCATTGTTCTTCTAAGAAACTTCAGTGTCAGAATCGAAAATATAATATGCTGCTAAAAAAAAAAAAATCCCAGTTATTATTTTGATACTTCTTTGTGTTTTGGACAGTGAATCAAAACTAAAATGCTTTTTTCCTTTTTTGTTAACAGGTATTAGATAAATATAATCCTCCAGACCACTTCCTTCCTGAGTCATACACGTGCTTCTTTCTCCTGAAGCTGCCCAGGTATTCCTGTAAGCAGGTACTGGAGGAGAAGCTGAAGTATGCCATTCACTTCTGCAAGTCTATAGACACTGATGACTATGCCCGCATAGCGCTGACGGGAGAGCCAGCCGCTGATGACAGCAGTGATGACTCTGATAATGAAGATGCAGATTCTTTTGCTTCAGATTCTACACAGGACTACTTAACAGGCCACTGAAAAGTAATATAAGGAATAGTTGTTAAAAGCACTGAGGCAAAATGCCAAAATGACAATGAAGCCAAGGACAGTTGAGGTTTCAGAACAAGAGACTGTATAGTCAGAGGGATGGTAATCTCAACATGGGGAAAGTGTGTTTGCTACTCACAGTAGGACTTAAGGATTACAGCTTAATCCATCAGCTTAAAATAAATGGCACAGTATATGGGCATTTAACATTTATTTTAAGAGCTGAAAATGGCCCCCCATAATGCTGCACTACATTTAGAACCTTTGTGTTTACTGAAGTGTTGTAAATGTTTATATAAATATGGTAGTGCAGCATCCAAAAGGCAGTGAAACCTTTAAATTGTGGGTGCAATAGGTTTTTTCATATTAAGTGTTGTGTTCTGTGCATCTTCTTGATTGTATATTGGAAATACTGTGCAACAATGGAATAGTATTATAAATATTTCAATTAACTTTACTAGAAGTTTGTTAAAAGTTTTTGAACATTGAATACACATTATTCCTTGAAATTCTTCTATAGATAATAAAAAATGGCCAATAGTTTCACCTCCACCCCTGGTTTGTATATTTTAGCTTATGCATTATTTATCTCAAATTTGATACCTTTCTGTGAAAGCATCATAATTCTTATCATGGAAAGTGTACTGTATATAATTGGTGCCATGTAAATGCAAAAGTTATAATTTCCCTCTAAATAAAAGTTCTGCCACATTAAGGACCAGTATGTGTTTTTCCACGGTAATGCAACTCCTACACGGGATGAATATTGAAACAGCTCTACTAAGAAATGTTTCTGCAATTTACAGCTTTTGACCAAACTGCTCCAACAACAGTAGGTGCATTGCCAGAGACGTTCTGTGAGCTACAATAAACTTGAGCTAGTCCAGATGACATGCTAATTATAGTGAGGAGGTACACCTTGCTTATGCAGTTGTTCCTAAGGCTGCTGTTGTCAGTAATGGGGAATTTATTCTTGGACACTTGGGAAAAAATGTTGAGGAATGTGAGGTAGAGGTGTCATGAAGTACCTGAACATGAGAGGAGTATGATGACACTTGTGTAACATCATATCGCTGAGAAAATTAAGTCACCTTATAAGGCCTGGTCATGACACATTGGCACACAATTCATTGATTATGACACATTCCTGACCCCACAGGGTATGCACTAGTTTCAAAACAGGAGAGTAAGATTAATTGTGCCAAGACACTAATATTTTACTTTAAAATCTATTAGTAGGTGATGTCATACCATTGCTTCTCTAATTATTAGGATAGGTTTATGTGACTATTAAACATTTTACAATTATGAGTGGATTAATTCTTTTTTAGTGTGTGCATTTGACTTCCGTTCCAACTAGACAGAGATATTTACTGTGGTCATGAACTAAGTTTTCATTAGATGAACTTGATACTTCAGTTTAGTGGTGAAACTTCTGGTAGTTAAGGTGTCGGTATTTTGAAATACATTAGCTTTAGAGTCTTCTATTTAGTGCTAAAGATCTCTTGCTATAAATGCCTGTCCTGATCTTCTGTCTCACTGGAGGTTCCAGAACTCAGGCCTGTGTTCTGTCCTCCAAATTTTCTCTGTCTGCTGATGAAAAATGATGCATCTTTTTGAGTCTTAAAGATGCAAAACTCAAAAACCTTTAAGAAGCCTCTTTTATCTTTGCTGAGATGCTTTGCTTTTATCTTTCTTCTGAGGATAAGGAATGGAGATGTAGTACAGAAGTGCTCATGTGGTTGTCTGCTGCCCTTCGTCACACTTACACCAGAGCCCTGTAGGCATCCAGCTTGATCAAAGGGATTCTGTAGTCAGCTTTTCAGGAGATGGGATGAACATGTTATGCCCAAATCTCAGTCCAAGGTCTTGGTTACCAAGTTCAATTGCCATTCTTGAATTTCAAGCCCCATTTCAGAAGCATATGGACTACTGTAACATGGAGTTTATAACTTGTTCATAGAAAAGAAAAACAATGTCAGGGTTTTATATCCAAGAAAAGTAAAAAAGTATGTTTTATGTAAGGGATCTGTTTGCATTGTTGCATTGAACTGCAAAAGAAGCTTCCTAGGCCTCCTTCTTTGGTTTCCCATCCTAACAGAAGAGTGTCAGGCACCTGTTTACAGAGTGATGCTTGCCACCTGTGGCCTGACTGACAGCATTTCTTAGATTATCAGGTTGGAAGGGGCCTCAAGGGTTATCTGTTCCAACCTTTATTGGCAAAAGCACAATTTAGACAAGATGGTTCAGCATTCTGTCCAGCTGAATCTTAAAAGTGTCCATGTTGGGGAACCTGCCACCTCCCTGGTGAGATTATTCTGTGAAAAATTTTTCTCTTCTGTCTAATAGCAATCTCCTCAAGAATAATTTGTACCATTACCCCTTGTATTTTCCATGTGACTGCCTGTAAAAAAGGAGTCTCTGTCATCTTTGTAGGCACCCTTTAGGTACTGAAACATGGTTGATAAGGTCTCCCATAAGGCTTCCTTTCTCAAGGCTGAATGAATAAACCCAGTTTTTACAGCCTTTCCTCACATGACAGGCCTCCCAATCCTCTGGTCCTCTGTGTGGTCCTTCTCTGGATCCTCTGCAGCCTGTCCACATCTTTCTGCACAGTAGGGACCAAACCAGCACAGTATTCCAGGTACGGCTTCCCAAGTGCCAAGTAGGATAAAGACTACTTTTATCTGTTCTGGTGCTTCTGTTTTGATGTAACCCAGCATCTTGTTGGGTTTCTTTGCTGCAGCAACACATTGTCCATTTGTATGGAGTAGGCAATGTCCACCACTTGCCACACATCAGCCAAGCCAGTGAATGTGTTGTGAAAGGTGATCAGGTTTGTCAGGTGCGATTTGCCCTTCGCGAATCCCTGCTCGCTTTTTCCAGTCATGGGCTTCATCCAACTTGTGACAGCCCCCCATGGGGATTTGTTGTGTAACTTTCCCAGGGACTGAAGTAAGACTGATGAGCCTGTAACTTCCTGTATCATCCTGTAAGACGTTCTTATAGATGGGGGTGACATTAGCCTTCTTGCTGTCTTCTGGGATATCCCCTGATCTCCACAGTTCTCCAAGGTTGTGGAAAGTGCACCCACAATGGTGTCAGCCAGCTCCCCTAAACACTGAGGTGGGTAATGTCAGGGCCCATCAATTTGTAGGGGTTGAGCTCCTGTAACAATTAACACCCCAACTCTTTCTTCACTGATGATGAGTCCATTTTTGCATCAACCTGGATTTTTGTTCCAAAGGTCAGAGGCCCAAAAGCGCTGGTAAAGACCAAGGTGAAGTGTTGAAATTTCTGAATTTTAGGCTTTGCTGGTGACTAATTCAGCTTTCCTGTTGTTTCCGTGTTTTCATTCTGTTTCTACTGGTTATCTACATACTCAAGGAAACCTTTCTTGTGTTTTTTTGCATCTCTGGCCAATTTCAGTTCAAGCTGAGCTTTTGTTTTTCTAACTGCACCTCTGCAAACCCTAGCAATGCCCTTGTAGTTCACAATGGGTATTCATCTCCCTTTTCCTCTAGCCCATACCCCTCCAGTGTGATCCTACAGCCATGTGAGTTGTTTTACCAATGTTTCCATTGTTCCTGGGGCATCATAAATTTCTGACTGGGTGCAGAGCCCTAATGCCTTGTGTTTGTCCCCCAGGCCACCTGCATTGGTACACATACTCTTGAGGTTGTTGGTCCTGATTCCAAAGATTCATTGGAAAAGCAGAGGATTCCAAAGACCTCATTGGTAAAACATTTTCCCTTTTTAGATCAAAGAAAATGTATAGATGTAGAGTTTCCTGCAGATGTTGCCTTTCTCCCAACAAACCTTATTGTTAAAAACGATGGTCTTAAATAAAACATGCCAACACAGTTCTTTTACTCAGCTGTAGTTGAAAGGCGTGAAATTGGTGGAAAAAATATTCTGTCATGGTGTCATGTCCTTGTCTTAAATGAAAACTGCAGCAAAGGAACAGAACTATGAATGTCACACAGAAACTATTTGTGAATTGATGCTCCTGATACTTGGAAAAGATTCTGGTGGTTTGAGTATCTGTCTCAAATGTGACTGCCGATGGTATATCTGCAAGGCACCATTCTTCAGCTTTGCATTTAGTCATCTGACAGTCATTGACTACAATTGTGCAAAGATTTCTCAGAAAGAGTAGAATTGTCTCAGTGGTTTCCTGACCCTGTTCATCTTTGTTCAGCTCTCTCCACTGAGTTTGCATGTGGTACACTAGCATCATACCTGAAAAAGGTTTTAGCAGAAGCATTTTGAGAAATCTGTTTGGAGGACATGGATAAAATGTAAAATACTCTAGGATTCTCTTTTGCAAATGGTTAATGTTAAGTGAAAAGAAACTTAATCCTTAATGGGCACTTGCATGTACTTATTACTGCCAATAAGCCATAATAAGGATGGGGTATCTCACTTCTAGAAAATAAAGTCTAAGCTAGGAGAATAAACCTTGTCTCCATGTGAAAACTGCATCGGTGTGTGGGGGCAAAAAGTGCCAGTGTGGTTTGGTGGTGAGCTGAGCTTTGTTATGCTGTTTGGCAGCAATGTGTAGGGGGAAAAAGCAATAAAGTGTAACATCAAAATTTTACAAGAAAAACTTCAGGCAAAATGTGAAGGTTTCTCGTAAACTGGAAAAGATTTTTTGAGCCAGACTCCTGCATATGTCCTTCCTGGTTCTGCTGCTTCTCACGTTTTTCATCAGTTTCATCACATTGACCTAGAAACACTCTGGAGAACCGGACACATGTCCAAAATTTAATTGATAGGAGAAGGGCTGTCTGACCTGAACAACGCAGAAGTCAGTGGGTTATGAAGTGCTGTGCTTAGCAGGAGGAAGAAATAAAATGCATGTAATACCTGTGTGGGTATATGTAGTGAGATTTGGGCTGCCTTGAGTGAGTTGCTCTTCCTCCATGCTCCTGTAGAGTTCAGGGATTCCCAGGGGGAAACTCGCTGGACAAAACCAGGAAAGAAACGAACTTTGGAGTACAAATCAGGCACCTTCCTTCCTGTGATCCTGGGGGCTGCTGCTTCCTGGCAGAGATGCTGAGCAGGCTCTGATCTGTGGTGATTGTGACCAGTTCACCCACATAGGGCACTGCCCGGCAACCTTTGGAACTTTTCATTTTGGAACAAAGGAGTTAAAGACCCTCAACTGTTCCAGCAGCTGATGCCAAGGCTCCACTTGTGCCAGCAGCTAGCATCACCTTTTCCACACACTCACACGGATCTCAGTGGCAGCCAGCACTCAGCCCCTGTGGCACACCTACACATGGGATAGAGAAAGATTTAATAAGAAGATGTAAGAAGACAGGAGAAACTGCAGTGAAATCACTTCTGGCTTTAGTCCTGGTTTTGCCTCTCAGTCTGGATTCCACAAAAAATACTGCCTGTGTGCGGCAGGATGTCAGTACCAGGTTGGTAGCTGTTTCCAAGATGGTCTCGCTTGGTCTCAGGCAGTTTGCCTGGAGGGAAGGACAAGCCCGTGGAAGATTTTTCAAGCTTCCTGTGTGGTTAAGGCACAGGACCACACAGGACCGAGTCAGGAGATCAAAGTTCCTGTGCTGTGCAGAACAGCTGTTTCAACACAAGGACTGCATTGATGAAAATTGCCTCTACATGCAATTCTTAGAAACGGCCACTGCTTCATCCTTGCCAGGGAGCATCACCTTCTCATCCCTTATGAAGTGGTAGCAGTTGCTGCTAAGGCCTCACAGGAGATGGTAAAAACACTGTTCTGTGGCAGCTGTGGGAGATTCAGGTTATTTTCTGGTCTCAGGACAAACCTGAGACAGTAGCATTTGCAGGAGTAGTCAGGGCCCCCCTCTACCCATCAGAGTCTGGATTCACTTCTGCTGCTTTTGGGAAAGAGGTGAATTTAAACTACAGTACTCATGTACTGACGTGGCTGGTCTTGTGGTCATTTCATGAGTTTTCAGTAACTTGTCTGTTGCTTGATGGAGATAGCATTTCCTAATAATAATATTATAACCATGGGACTGCTGGGTTGGGAGGGGTTGCAAAGTATCTGTTCTGGGTTAAGCATCCACTTGCCTGAAAAGCCAATTTGGGAATGAAAGTCTGCTTTGAGAAAGGGCTATGCTGTGTAGGGGTGGGATTTTGGCATGACAGAGGTCTTTCATCTGCTAAGCTACCCATGTCACAAAGTGAAATGATGCTTTCCTGCCGCTGAGATGGACTTCACATTGCCAGTGTTGAGGAGTCCTCAGCACCCTGTCTGACCAGATGCACCCTTCAGAGATAAACATTTGCATGTAGCTCAGAAATGCAAAGTTGGACAAGGTCCCTGGAGGTCATCCCTAGTAATGTTGCAGAGCTGTTTTCCTTTTAGTATGGCTTTTTGGTCTGATCAGAAACAAAAAACTGTCAAATGAGGTGAAAGTGAGTGTCTTGTGAAATATACCTCTCCTCTGTCCATGTCCAATGCGGAGACAAGGATTTATGGTGAGATGTTCTTATTGGTGAGCTTACAGGAGCGAGCTCTGCTTTAAAGAATCTGGAAAGAAAATTCTTCTCACCAGTTTGGCAGATACTGAGGTAGAGGTGTTTCTGCTCAACCAAACTGACACAATGGATTTTGTAAAATGGACTGGCACATGTTAGTAATATGTAATAATATTATGACTTTCCTAGCAGAATCATATACAAAATATGTGTGTATCATTAATTATCATAATTTATTGCTAATAATTATACACATATTTGGAAAAAAATGGTGGAGGACTATGTAACTTTGAAGGGAAGGAAAAGCCCTGTTAACCACTGTTAAACTTTACTGAAAAATCTTAGCAGTCAAATAACTGCTTTTATGAAAAATTCAGAAAACTTCCCAATTTAAGCAAATTAGTTTCACCTCTGCTAGAAATGTTATTCTCTGCTCTGCCTCACACACAGAAGTAATGGATTCATAACCCCATTTAAGGCTGCTGTTTGCCTCTGCATGGACACCAGTGCAACAGTGCTGGAGTAATTATTTGTCTTGCCCCATTCCAGACAAGTGCAGAGTGGGAAAGTGGAGAGGGGATGTATGTGATTACTCTGGAACAGATGTGGAGACCAGCATAGGTGCAGTGAGATGTAGAACTTGAAGCCATTCAGAATTTGTTTCTCTATGAAAACAAGAGAGCCACACAGATAAAGGTTTTGTAATTGCCTCAGCTGAGTTATGATTAATCCTAAGAATAAGAGACGACTTTTGGACATGAAGCTCCCCTTGTGAAGTAAGGACTGTCTCATGCTTCTTTTGACGTATGTGCTCATGCATAAAAGGGTGTTTGCTCTTCTGTTTGCATCTTCCTATGAAGAGAGTAATGTAGTGGTCCTGGTAGGCCTCCCTGTATCTCCTGGACACTGCTGTCCTGCCCTTGTGCCCCTGAAGTGAGGCATAAATGTCCAGCAGCACCCTGGCCGGTGAAGATGGGCAGCATTTGGCCTGCAAGGAGCAGGATAGCCTAGGGCTATGGCCAGGAGCAGGAGGAGTGTCAGGCAGCCTCTGAATGCCACCTTTCAGGGCCCACAGCTGAAAGGGCACTGTTGTTAAATTCTGTACTGTTGTTGCATTCCTTCCTGACCACATCCCATGACCTGTTACGTGGAGCCTTTCAGAGAACATCCAGGCACAGACAACAGGGCTGGGATGTGCTTTGTGTCCTTGCCAGCGGTGCACTCTGAGCAAGGATCAAAAGTTCATGGGTGCTCTGCTTTTCCTATGGGCCATCTCACTGCTGGTGAGGCACACTCAGTGCTGGGCTGACCAGCGTGATGGCAAATACAGCATGATATGAAATGCTCAAGGACCTCCAATAGCAGCAGAATGCAGGGTAGGTTTGTTCATTATCACTAGGGACTGAATGAGCCACTGATTCTGTCTTAGCCTCAACCTGAAAACAAAAGTTGTGGGGTTGGCTACCAGAGGTAGTTTTCCTTTCTTTTTCCTTGCTGCAGCTCTTCCTGGAGGGGTTGCTTTTTCCCATGTCCTCTGGAAAGGTGAATGTTTCATTTAAGTTTGCTGGCTCATAGCTGAATGGTTTGAGTTGGAAGGGACATTAAAGACCATCTAACTTCAAACTCCCTGCTATGGGCAGGGACACCTTCCACTGGACCAGGTTGCTCAAACCCCCATCCAACCTGGCCTTGTTAATTGAGTTTGGTTTGTTCATCTCTGGGCCACACTGCCACAGGCTTCTCAGATGGTCAGTTCAAGATGGCAAATTACATCCAGCTGCTAACTTGCCACTGAGTGGGGGCAGTGCTGCTGGATACTGTCCCTGTCCAGTAACTGTAGAGGAAGGTAGCCACTTGTCACCCTCACTACAACTAGATGATAAGTGATAGACCAGATTTCCCCAACCCCTGCCAAGAGTAATGCTGTCTCAGGTTGATGTTCAACAAATGGACATTTTATCTCTGCATTTTCACCACTTCTGCTCGCTACCACTCCTCTCACCACCCCTGTGGAGAGGCCCTCACAGGGGAAGGAAACAAGAGGCAGAGCCAGGAACAAACAAGTAGAAAAAAAAGCAACTGATGGAACAAGGAATAGAAGAGACAGATGAGGCTGGAGCCCAGCCACAGCTTGGCTCGGGCTTCTCTGAGCCCAAAGTGCATTTGCCCAGTGCAGCTACGGAGGAACAGCTGTATGGCCTCAGGGCAGTGTCCATGGACATCTACCTCATGGGAAACAAACTGCTCCTGGTCAGAAAGACCCCTTCCAAAGGCCTCTCCCTCTTCCCATTCACTGTGCAGGAGAGGCACACCTCCCTCTGGAAGCATGCTCAGCTCTGTCTCTCAAGGCTTCACCCCCACTATATCTACATGTCTAATTGAAGGTCACCATCTGTGAACTCAGCGTCTGTTCTCCACATTTTGGGAGTGGATGCTTAGTTACTAAAGCTGATAGAGTCTGGAAAGTTTTTAATCTCATCCTGCAGTGGACAGCTGGCCGTGGTCAGGGCGTCCCTTCTTAGATTGCTGACTGTACTGATCCTTGCTGACTGTACTCTCCAGGGACTGCAGCTGGGAGATCAGACCTGGGCGTTTAGTGCAGCCCTGCAGCGTTTGCCAGGAGGCACCCCTCCCTACGGCAGGCTGGGGTGGTTTGTCTCTTTGAGGTGTCTGTCCCTCCTTACAGCTCAGGAGAGCGGCCCCGCTTGCTCGCCCACCCGGCACACCTTTCACACGGCAGGAGCCGCACGCTGGCAGGGATGGAGGAGCCGCCCCTTGCCCGGCTTTGCTCCGGCCCCTCCGCCCCCGGCCCGCGCCGGGCGGGCAGAGCTCCCGCCTCCAAAGTCCAGCAGGAATGCGAAAGCCCCTCTGCGCTGGTCTGAGCTCTGCAGTTTCACACAACAGCCATCCTGTTTTCAGGCACTTACTCCCTACAAAAACATGAGTCCTTCCCTCACCTCTAGCAGGGACTTGTTTAGAATGCACAGACTATAATCTTATCTATCTACATCTATTTATCCGTCTATCTATCTATCTATCTATCTAGCTATATAGCTATCCAGCTATCCAGCTGGATATATCCATATCTATCTATCTGTCTTAACCTAAAACCCAGAATTTTCTCCATAAAAACCTTGATAGGGGGTGTTGGAGCCCCCATTTTTGCTCTGAAGAGACAGACAACCAAGCCTGGTTTGCCACACAGCTCTGGTTAGTGCTGTGGAAACCAAGATGTTTAAGAACATGGTATTACAAAAATGATCCCTTTGAATCTAGACCCCAGTTAGCTCCTGTTCCACTCTACAGACTTACAGACTTAAAATCCTAAATCAAATGAGCAACACCACTGCATTCTCTTGGCAGTCTTTTCTAGATGTTATTTTATAATTAACTAGGATTTTTTGCATCTTTTTGTTCCCACTGCAGATTCTTCTGCAAGTGCAAAGCTTGATGTTCCTTCCACTTGGGACATCAGCAACAAGCACCACTCTGTCTAGTATGAATATATAATGCTTCTTTGCTTTTTTTCCTTGAATTTGCAAATAGAATTAGAAAAGAAAAAAAAATCTTTTCTAGCAATATAAGGACATCTAAAAACATTTTGTCCCCAGCTTTCACAACTCCAGTGTATTCCTGGAATGAATGAGAATTATCACAAATGTTTACTACGAGCATAGTAAAGGCCACAGTATTGCACATGCCAATAAGCTGCCACTGAATCGGAGTGTTTCTGCCAGCTCCATTGTGTGTGGCATCCTCTAACTAATTCTCTGGATTTCTGCCTGGCCTTCCACTGTTATCTTGGCTAACTCAGTGATGTAGCACAAGTCTTAATGGAAATGTGGGTTACATGGGGTGATGGCTGTTTGGTGAACTCTCACAGCAAACAGAATAATCTCTATCCCTTTGATGTGTGCCCTTTGGAAATCCTGCAATTACTATACCAATCAGTGTTATCTTACTTGCTCCTTACTGTGCTCTCTTCTGCATTTCATGCAATCTGTGAAGAGGGACACTTCATCTTTTTCTGTGTTTTTACAGCATCTCCAGCTCTAGGGTCCTCATCCATGGCTGAAGCACCCAAGCAATAGAAACACAAATGAATTGTTATAAAATTGAAGGTGAATAATCTATCTTATTAAAGGGACTTTTTTTCTTTGTATCACAATAATCTTTGAAAGAAGAACTGCTTTTACTTGTCTGCATAAAATTGGATGTAAATTAATGTTTTCATGGAATATATATTTTCTGTGATTAAAAAGATCTTTCTTGTGCTGGCAGATCTATTTCCACATTACTGCAGTCAGGGGGTTGTTGAGCTGTGATAATGGGAATAGGTACAAATTGATTTGCCTTCACAAAACATGAACAGGTACGTCTTGAGTTACAGGAGTGTAAATAAATTCCTGTATCTTAAGCTATTGTCACCTTGTTGTTCGTAGACAATCGGATTAAGCTGGAACCTGTTTTACAATAAAAGAGCATCTATTGCATGTACTCTACAGCCCATGGGAAAAAATAAAACAGAGGGAAAAAAAGCTTTGAAAAACACACTTTTGGGTGATTAACTACCTCCAGCACAAATGGAACACTTTAACAGAAAATGCACAATGGTCCACCTTATAACATCCTTTCACCAGACTCCTGTAGTAAGTGGCTCTCCCCAGAAGCAAAGGGAAGAGAGGCCATGGATGTAAATGCATGATGCTCATCAAACGAGAACACTGGGGACAACTACTGATGACCTTATGGATAATTGTGAGGGAGCTGGAAGTCTTCATCTCATATTTCAGTTTCAGAAGGTCAAAAATGGCTACTCATATTTCAGTAACAATTGCTTCTTTAGGAAGGCTCAGGTAGCAGAAACCATCCTTGCTATTAAATAACATGTAGTTGTTCAGGGCAAAATGTCAATAGCATCATTCTCTTTGTGAAGAACAAATTTGGCATTATTTTACTTTGAGCTACTTTGCTTGTAGCCATGAAATTAATGTAGCATCTGTTTCTCCAGTTGGCATATACTATATGTAGAGTGTAGATTATATTATCTATTATCAGTTTTTGTCTGATACAGACACAAAGAGTTTGCCTGATGTAGTGCTTAATTATCTTGCCACTGAGTACTGCGGGGGCATTTGTAAAGCTTTGAAATTCTGGTATAAAGAACGAGGATGGGTGTTTGTCAGGATAATCTTTTTAGTAAATTCTGATGGCTGAAAAGGTGAATTTCCCCCCCTTAAATCTCACTCCACCACCCTACACCTCTCCGATATGCCCAGTTTTTCCTCGTGCAAATTGCTGAATCTGTTCTTTTACATATTCTGTGGCAGTCTAACAATGGTACTTCTGCTCTGTTTTCCTCCTGCTTCCTACCTAAAGTGTCTGTCTGCTCAGTGAAGCTAATCATGATTTCTGTGCTCTTTCTCTCTTTGCCACTTGTTACAGCCATCTCAGGCTTTGGAAGAGCTGTGTTTGGGCAGAGAGTAACGGCTGCTGGGAGAAAGTCAAGTGCTAGTTCCTCACTGAAATCACATGATGGCAAATCTGGGAATTCCTACTTCATTTATGAGTGTGCAGAGAAAGCAATGTCACTCTCTCCCCATCCTGAGCTGCTTACTACAAAGAACTGAGCTGGATTCCACAATGACAAAGTCATTTACTCAAATAAACTCTCTCCTCAGAAAGTGAGGGGCATCTCTCGGCTCCCTCAGCTGAACCAAGTCTTTTATTTTATTTTTGACATCTGTGCATCTTTTTTTTTTTTCATTTTTTTTTAGGTTTTTCTTTCCAAACAAAAGAACCTCTTCAAGAATTCTTCAAAAGAGAAGGTAAAATGCATTTTTTTCTACAAAAAAATGTTTTCTAGAATAGTTTAATACAGTTCTGTTACTTTGTGAGGATAACTTTTAATATGTGCAACAAAATATTTCATATTAATAGTTAGTCAAACTTTGCAATTAGTGCAGGGTCTCTGGATTGGATTTATGTGCACCTGAGTGTTCAGTATTTTAAAACATGGAGTGAGACATATGGAGGATATGTTATATTCAAATTTGTTTTAGTTGTGTTCCTATTTACTTTTCCATTGTCTCAAAATTTAACATTTCATAGGATATTTAATATTTAAAAAACTGTTTTAATTTATTTTTAATTGCAGATTCTCTAAGTACTCAAACTTCTTGCTAATGCTAATGTATATTATTGTTGCCCTTCCTATTCAATCTATGTGTAACGGAAGAAGTTCAGGCTTACTTTTCAGACTAGATGTTCAGTAAAACATGAAGCTTCATGTTTAAAAAGTTTATTTAGATAACACATTTAGAGATAACACATTAATGTGGAGTGAATACATCTCTCTGGTAAAATGATTTAATAAAAACCGAATCACTTTTCTGAAGCACTCCTTTTCATGGATTTTACTCATGTTGGCTGTATTTGTAACAAGCTGTTGTGATTTTTCCAGTCACCTTGCTGGAGTAGTTTGCCTGCAAGGCAGCAGTCTGCAGACCAACAATGGGCTGGTCTGTTCTGCTCAGCCCGGCTTTTGCTGAAAGAGTAAGAGGGTAAAACTGCCCCACTTCCCAAGAGCTTGAGGTTTTACAAATTAGCTGTGGATGTTTTCAGTGAAACTTAAGGTGAGAAGTCAGGGGATCAGTCACTTAAATGTAGTTATAAACTATTTTATGGGGAATGTTTATATGTATTTTTTTTTTGAAAATAAAATATGTAACTTATGAAATAGATGTTGAAGAGCTGCAACTTTGCAAAATTGTTCTGCTAGCATACAGGAAACTTTCTGTGTTCCTTAATACAGTCATAGATGGAACACAGACACTTATTTGCTTTCTGAACTCTCACAAAAATAGCTGGTCTTCTCACATGCTGCCATCAGAATTCCTAGTATTTCCATGAGGGCAACTGCCATAAGCTGCCAAAAGCTCAGCTTCCAATGCAGAATTTGGTCTAACGTTGGGAGGCTGGTTTGGACCTCATCAATCTCTCTTAGGGCACCCTTATGTTGTCTTCTGTGTTAAGAAGGACACGATGTGTTAGTCTGAAACATCACTGGAACGAAGAAAACAAACCGCGGATGGCAGAATTTCTGAAATTTAGAGCTGAGCAGATCCCAGTGAGTACAATCCAGAAAAATTGTCTGTATTAAGGGCCTTTCCTTGGCTTAATCTAGGAGGAGAAATGGTTCCTCACTGCAAACATTTGGGATGCTGTTTGAGTAGAAACAAGAAAAATTCAGGCTTGTGGGGAGAAAAGGGAGAAAAGGGAGAAAAAGACGAAGAATATTAGTCTAAGAGATTTATCTATGAATTTTCCTTCAGAAGGTATGTTAAATAAAGCTCTCTCTATATAAATATAGACATATATATATACTAGGAGAACTGAAAAATTTAAACATTTGCCCTCTTTTTCACTGGTAGAGAACTTAAGTACAAAAGGAATAAAATGTATTACAGAAGAATAGCCTTGTTAGACTGAGACAACGGAGCAATTATTTCTATAATGTTTCCCAATAACAATGGCTGCAAAAATACTAAGAAAAAAAATTCCACCATTGTGGTTTGGGTTTTTTTTAATTTTTTTTTTTTCCATTCTGTGACTGAGAATGGAAAAAAATCTGTGCTTTTGCCAGATCACATTTTCCCCTGTGGATTAACTTTGAACTGCCAATTAAAAGTTATTGCTAAATCTTGTTACAGCAGAAAGCCTTCAGGCTCATATTGTTAAGATCTGGCCATTGCTCTTTCACATAATAGATTAAACTGCTGGGATTTTGGTGAATTACTTTTGTACATTTTTTAGAATAGCCACATAACCAGTATATTCTTTTTAGAAAAGGTAGGAGCTGTATTAATTTCTGCTTATTTCATTCAATTAAAAACAAAGAGGGGAAATTGGAATTGAGACAAGAGTTAATATTGTTCTTAACACATTGTGATGATAGTGCAATGAAGTTTGCCTATCAATACAGTGATGACCTGGTTTCTTCTGCAAGAGCTTTACAAAACCCTGTCAGCCTGTCCTATTTAGAAAAGAAAATTGCTGAAATCTGTGTAGTAAAGGTTAGATGAGCTTTCCTACAATTTTTGGGCAAAGGAGACAGAATACTGCAGTAACCCTGATGTTTCCAAGAGGCACACTCTGTGTGTCATTGATCTGAGCAGGGACAAGTTAAACATTATCTCAGAAACATCAGAAAGCTTTGTGGTAATGGTTGGCAGATGTTTACTTTTTTTAATGTGGTCACTGCAGGATCATCAGTTGCTTTAAAATCTCTGCCCAGTTAGGAACAGATCAAACAGAAAAGAGGAGTGAACCCACTGATATTTTAATTTGCCTGAGAAAAGAAAAACTGTTCTGCATCCAATAAAAAAACTGCACAGTTGTTGTCAAAGCCATCCATTCAGTCTAAGATATGATGATCATAAAAATGTATTCAGCCATAAATCAACTTCTGGGTTTTCATGTTTTCCATACTTTAGCCCTGATCCTGTGATCTTGTTGAAAAGATTGCATGTCTTGATCTCTGCAGAAATATGATGCACCCGTAATTCTTCTATCAAAAAGAGCCGGAAATGGGGTGTCTTTTTCAATGAGTAAAGATAGCCTGGAATGAAATAAAAGTTGTGCTCCTGTCCAGCAAATTAATGGATGCTTCTATGCAGGGTGCAGTATCTTCTGGTTGGAGAATGACTTTTTCCTGCATGCATCAGCTTGTTTTGAAGGCATCTTCATGACACCAATCAAAAGAAGTTGTAGGCTAGCAAAAATCCTTCTGCAGAATTCAATGGGTTTACATGCCAGGTCTGTGGTATTTCAGGAGCCTATAAAAAATAGTGAAACAAGTGCTGAAGAGGAGTCCTTGATAATTGGTAGCAACCTCCACAGTGGGGATTTCTGGGGCTTTGGACTTCTCTGTCAGAGAGGATGGCTTTTAAAATGGAGCATCTGCAAGTGCAAAAGCTTCGGGGGCTATTGGAGTTTCATAAAAGCCTCTCCTTAGGTACATGGCACAGGACAAAGGAGGGCATGGAGACATCTGTCCTCCACAGGCTATTTCAGTATGCTTGCCATTCCCTAGCCATTTCCACCACCCCTCTCCTCCTCCATCCCTTGACAGCTGATGCCTTATCTTCTTTCATGGTGATATGTCACTTCAGAGGCTTGCAGCATCAGTCGGCTCAGCACTGTAGAGGTCTCATTTGATGCTCATTGCCTTTGCTAATTTGCATAATCGCATGCAAATTTTTACTCTTTTGGGAGGGGTAATTATTGTTGCATTGATTTGATCTATAGCACTGCCAGCACACCCTGTGGATGCCATGCTTGAAGTCTCCTCTAACCATTTCTCTCCTCTGACATGGAGTACTTGTAGCAGAAAACTTCACCTCTTTTACACATATCATTACAATTATTGGTTTAATGTAACATAAAGAATGCATCTGCTAAATTCCTTTTTTAATTAAATAAAGAATCTTGGCATGATGAGTCTTGCAACTTCTAAATTGATAACAGCACTGATTATTCTTTTTTAATAGACTGGTCTGTGGTCTTTCTGGTTGCTTCACACAACAGCAGGGTTGGTTTGTTTCTGGTTTTGGTTTGGTTTTTTTTCCCCCCACTGGTTCCCAGGTATTGAATTCTGCTCAGCCCCAACAAAACTGCTTTCTGTTAATATTGCTGTGGTGCTGCAGCTTGCAGGTGAGCCACCAGAGGTTTGGGTTTGGGAAATGAGGTGGGGCCTCATTTAGCTAATGCCATAGCTGGGTTGCAGTTCTCAGCAGCCTCACAGAGGCGGCCTACAGGGATCTCTTTTCTAGCAGGATTAGAAGTGGTGCCATTGCTTTTTCCCAGCTGATATAATGACTCCTGAGAAATGTTTAGTCAAGTATAAAGGAGAGGGACTTGCTTGTGCTGGGGTGCTCCCAGGTTGACCCAAAACCAGAGGCTTGCTCTGCTCTCAGGCTTTGCATCAAATTGTGTGATATATCCTTTCTATTGTTCATGGGATAATTTGTTAAAAATCTTATTTTTTTACCTGTCATGAGACCAGGAGGATTTGAAACATACATTTTCATCCCAGTCCAGTGTCAATAAACCAATACAGTTATATGACTTTTGAATTTGTAGATTTGTGATTATCATGGATTTGCTAATTACTGTGCAGGGAAGCAGCTGTCTCATAGGGAGAGAGGCACAGCTGGGATGTATTTTGTGCTCTGCAAGGAGCAGCAGCAGGGTGAGTGCAGTGCAGTTCCAGCTGCACCATGTGGGAGCTGCTTTAGTGGGGGTGCTGGGAAGTTTACTGGTTTGTTTGAAACTAAATCAAAGCAGAAATATAAGTGTGACATTTGGCACCAGACCCTCTTTCTTGAACACCCTCAAAGGGCATTTATGGGTGATTTTTTCCTCTGAAAGAGGTTCTCTTCTGGAGAAGTAAAGAAATAGAGCATTTTGTAATTGCTTGTCCTAGAAATGCATTTTTGTTATGACTTTGTGGTTTTATAGGTTTGCAATTTGTTTTTTGATCAGAACAGCTGGATTGGTTAAACTGCTTTGTGAAAACTATATGTAATTCATAACACAAGCATAAGAAATATTTGAGATTTTTCCATTTTCTTGGAAACAGAGCAGGTACAAGTTGAAAAATGCCAAAAGATACACTATGTATAAATTGGAGAGATGATGCAATTGTTCAGGATCTAGCTGACAAACTACTACTGCTATTAAACTACAGCCTCTCTTAAGTCAGACATTAATCATAGTCTATAGGCATAAGCATAATTAAAGCAATATTTCTTCATCTGTAGAGACAGTATCCAATAATTCTGTGATTAAGAAGGAGCCTTTTTAGTGTTTGCATGCCTGTCTCTAGTGTTTTATTTTCACAAACTGTGTCTGTTAATTTTGATCTCTAGTTTTAGTTCCTAGTACAATTCGTGCAATAAAAGCTGCCATAAATTCCACAAAACTGGAGATCTCATGATACATGAGTAATTTAGAAATTTGCTTTAATCAGTGTAATCAGAGTTCTGGAGGCAGAAATATTTGTCAAAGCAGTATCACTTATCATTAGTAGTGTTCATCCTCAGTAATGTTCACTCAAATGACTTCTGAATATTTGCCATTCGTATTTAGGAATGTATACAGGAAGATTTGTGGTTAAGGGGCTGTTTAGAGCAAAAATAGTTTCTACCTGTTTGGTAGCTCCAGCAATACATTTTATTTTACCTTTTCAAAGACAAAATGTATCTTTGTAAATCTCTGTTAAATTATCTTCTCATTTCCTTATTGAGTAATTAATAGTTCTTGCTTTGTCTCGCCAGTAGCAGGTAGAATTTTACCCGGTAGTTGTGAATGGCCAGGGGCTAATTACAGATCTTTGAGTACAAACATCACTGCAGTTGGAAAAAATCCACAAATTAGCCTTGGGATATACATGGACAGACAGCTGAGAGCCTCAAAGCTACAGCTTCTGAAAACTGGCGAGGTAGGGAAAGGCAGAGCCACTTCAGGAGAGCTTCTGTAAAAAATGAGGCAACTGAAGACACTCTCTAATAGGCACATGAAAATTTATTGGGAGAGCCTTTAATATCCTCAAACACGGCTCAAGCTTCAGTCAAGGACCTGATTTTTTCAACAATAGGCTCAGTCTCTTACAATCTGTTGAAAGAAAGAGCCCCCCCTTTTTTCTTTTTTTTTTTTTTCAAAATTGGCATGTATGCCCTTGCTTCACTTACTTTAAAATTTCATCGTGCACTGAATGGGGCTAGTTTAATATAGAAACCTGTATCTCACCCAGCAGATATAATTTCTAATTTAAATGCTTTTTCCTGGAGTGTTACACTAAGAAGCTCAGAAGCACAGGAGGGAAAGGGCTCAGCTATAGCCAGTAGTGGACAGTTATCTTTTATCTGAGCTGGACAAACTTACTGCCCACAAATGGCTCTTCGTGCAGCAGCCTGAGGGAGGCTCTGGCAGAGCAGGGAACCAGGGGAGGTTTCAGCAAGCATGTGGGGAAGTAGCAGTCTGTTTGTAGATTCCCACCTCCTCCCGCAGCGGGTGTTGCATCCAGCTGCTCCTCAGACCGCAGTGTCTGACCGGGAATGCCTCACTGCTCCCTGAGGAATTTTACATAATGGTCTGGCTGGTCAGCTGAGGGATGAGCGTCAGCCAGCCAAGTGCTCCGGCTGTTCTCCTGTCTGGTGGGGTCTGGCCCTTGCCTGGCATGTCTGTGGTATAGTTTCAGGTGGTTGCTTGTTGAGATGGGGTGAAGAATAAATTTTTCAGGAGTCCCTTGATAAAATGAGGATGTATATTAGCTTTGAAAACTAACCTTGTGAATTGATAAGGAGATACCTGTTTCTGCCTAAGCCCTTTGAGAGAGGGGATTAGGTTCCTGGTCCTCAGACACTGTGACACTTCAGAAACATTTGCCATTGATGTCGAGATGAAATAAAGAATTCAGAAATAGGAGGCACCATGCAGATCCTCTGAAGGACAGTCTGGTGGTTGTGCTGAGCTTGGCCTTGAGATCACAAACTTCATATTTGTGTCTCCCAGGAGCTGTAAACCTACTGGCTACTGGGAGCCCATTCCCTTCTCATATTGGGTTCACATGCTCAGGAAGTGCCCAGCCCAAACACTGAGCTGCTTCGCGTATCCCAGCTGATAGTACCGTGGTCTATCATTTGCCTTGGCTAACCTTGAAGCCAGGACTTGTTTCAGCAGGGACTGGATTAGGCAGTCTGCAGAGGTCCTTCCAACCTGGACTGTTCTTGATTCTGTGTCCTCCTTCACAGTGGGGCTTCAGGTGGCTTCTGATCTTACAGGGAAGAAAGAAACGTCAAGTTTCATCTTACCCACAGGAAATTTTACTGCCGCGACCACAGGCTGACAAGTGCCCTTTTCTCTGAACCAAGAGATAAAGAGAAACTGCTATGGTCAACCAGTTTACAGAAACTAGTACAGCTCAAACAGCTTGTACTGGTACATACTAGTAGTAGATTATCCAACATCAAGCCAAATGCTAGTCTGGGACATTCAAATGCAAATCTAGTTTTAGACCAGAGATTTTAACCCAGCTTCCATGTATCCAATGAACCCATGGTGTTCCTGATACTTTAGAGTCCGTCTTTCAGTTTGTTTTTAACCAGAATATTTGCAGTTGTCTAGGAAAAGCCTTATTTTAATAAAATACCACTTACAATGATGTATTATGGGCCAGGAGCTCCTTGCAGCAGGAAGTTGTGGATAGTGGGTATTTTCATGGGTTCAGCAGGTGTCTGGACGTGTTCTTGCCCTGTAAGTCCAACAGGAGCTGCAGAGAACAAAGCTACCTGCTCAGGAGCTGCAAGACTTTGTAGACTGGGAAAGGCAGGACATGGGATTTAGGGCAGAAGGGATGTAGCTCTGAGCTGTTCTGGGATGGTCAGTCCCTAAGTAAGGCCTTGGATGTCTATGAGCAGATTTGCTGAGTAGAGCCTTAACTTTAATCTTCCTGCATTTTGGCAGCAGTGCTGTGGTTCTTCCTCCACACACTGCATCCTCACATGATCATGTATCCTAATGACTGTCTTCCAATCTAAGGTACATGTTCTGGAGTAGAAATATTTTTGCAAATATTTCAATGGAGGAAGGGAATGAAAGAAGAGCTTCTTGTTCCATTGTGTATTTGTTGTTTTATTCAGCCACAGGCTTTTAAGTTCATATGCAAGTTTGGGCGGCAGCTCATGCATCATGCTTGTGCCTGCCTCCAAGCAATTTTCCTAGCTGAGTAAAAATAAAAAAACAGGAAATGAATGGAGTTTAAAGCAAGAAAATGTGAATTTAGACTCAGAGAAGCATCTTTGAAAAAAGGTATATATAACAATCCTACATACACAAACACATTTAGAACTCTTATTTGTTTTAAGGCTCTAAGGGCTGTTGCTCTATGGCTCTAACCTTGGTGACCTGTGATGTGTTAGCATTTCATGTCAGGCTGTTAGGGAGGATTCCTTTCCTCCCAAGCATTGTACAATGCTGTAACACTTTTCTTCTGAAGAAGGAAGCTGGGTAATTTCAGTGAACAATATGGGCTTTGATATCAATACATAATCTAATGTGGGTTTTTTTGTGGTACTTAAAAAAAATTTTTTTTCTTTTTGTCCTTCATGTTTTTTGTGCATTGTCCTTGTTAGCTCCCCAAGCCCACGAAGCAGTGAACTTTTTCACACCATCCACAGCACTTTTATCTGGATCTGCCAGGTTGGACAGAATGACTTGTTTCAATCCATCCTTGAGGACAGTTATTCAGGAGTTCTTAACTAGGTGTTGTCTATTGTTGCAAGTTTGTCTTTGTAGTTTTTTCTCTTTGGGATGTGGGTGCTAATTTTTCACACATTTTCCTTTTTCACTTCATTTTCTATGACTGCTCATGGATGCCAGTTCCGGTCCTACTGAACACATTGGCAGGTGGATTAGAAGAGTGTGTTTGAACTGAATCTCCACAGCACCTCCCTGTGCTGTGCTTTAGTTTGCGTGGGGGAACAGCCTCTGAGTGCACAAATTTTACTTTCAGCTGAGATTTAACCAAGAGATGGGCTCTCACCACTGCTGGGTCTGTGGGACCACACAAGGGACAGTCTACATTAAAGCTTTCGGAGATGTAAATAGTGGACAATTTAGGTCTTCAGCACCAGTCCTTCACCCTGCAGATTCATTCCTATTGTGCCACACCAATTACTAACACAGATGTAGCCACAGATGGCTCAGGGAGTACTTTTGTCTTCTTTTATTACTACTTGGAACAATAAAGCCAGTGCAGGGTGATAAATGAGATATTGTAATGTGCTTCTGTTTGTGACTCCCCCTGGTGTTTTTCCAGCCCAGAACAAATGGGGTACTTCTCTCCTTACTAGGTCAGTTGTCTAATATCTCTCTTTGGCCACGTTGATATCAGTTTTTTGCTTCTCTTTTACACTCTCTGTGTGTGATGCACTCCAATGCAGTTGATGTTTGAACTCCTGATCAAAAACCAAAGTCGCTGAAACCCTGAAACCAGGCCAACTTTGCTTTGCAGTGGCACTGGATGCTTCAGCTAGAGGCCAGGAAGTCTCTCAAGAATCTAAATGGCAACTGGTCATCAAAAAACTAGAACAACTTTACATAAAATCACACCTAATTTGATTTGGCGTTGAGCAGGGAGTTGGTCTATCAGAAGACACTCATACACTCCTTTTTCTGTTTTCAGAAATTCAGGAAATTCTCAGCAGTTAAGTACTAACTTGTGCATCATTTGGTCACCTCTCCCCAGCCAGCATGGGATGTCTTTGGTGTTGTGTACTCACATTCTATCACCCATATGTGCCCAATATGTGAAGGTTATAACATCAGAGTGTGTATCTTTGTAAAGGTTGTGTGGTCACAAATGCTATGAGAATACACTTTTCTGCTAATATTTTCTATGCATTTGATTTCATACTTGGTCCTTTTCTTGGCTGTTCAAGTGCTAGAGTGTTTTTGGTAAGGTAAGTGGTAAGGAAATCATCCTGAGTGCCATGTCCAATAAGATCCTGATGAAACTCCTGTATTTACTGAAGATTATATGACTGAGGATGCCAGCAGTCACTCTTTTTACTTCGTTCCCTCTCACTGCTCCTCATAGCACCTCTTTGCATCTCTTTCTTACCTTACTGTTTATAGCTTAAGTGGATTTGAGACTCAACTCTGTCATAACACATATGCTTCAGCTTCACTAACTGAAGAGGTCCAAATTAAATAATATTAAACTAATTAATTTGCACACATGCAGAAAACACAATGAAGCTTAGTGGTTTTAGTGCAAAACCACTCTCCCTTGTCCTGTCTCTATCTTGTGTAAAAGGTCCCTCTCCATCCATTTTATAACCTCCCTTTAAGTAGCAACACTCAAGGTGCTATAAGGCCTCTCCAAAGTCTTCTCCACTCCAGGCTGAACAACCCCACCCAACTTTTTCAGACTGTTTTCAGAGAGCTGCTCCTCTAATTTTTGTGGCCTCCTCTGGACTTGCTCCAACACACCCATGTCTGTCTTGCTCTGGGGACCCCACAGCTGGGCACAGCACTCAGCTGAGGTCTCACCAGAGCAGAGTAGAGGGGCAGAATCCCCTCCCTTGCCCTGCTGGCCATGCTGATTTTGATGCAGCCCAGTACACAATTGGCTTTCTGAGCTGTGAGTACACATTGCTGGGTCATGTCCAGCTTTTTGTCCACCAGAACCTGCAAGTCCTTCACCACAGGGCTGCTCCCAATGATTTCTTCTCCCAGTCTGTCCTCGTATCTGGGACTACTCTAATCTAGGCGGACTTGGACTTGTTGAAATTCATGACATTCTTATGGCCACTTCTCAAGCTTTGCCCAGGTTTCCCTGGATGACATCTCTTCCTTTTGTTGTGTCACTTGCACTGCTCAGCTTTGTGCCATCTGCAAACTTGCTGAGGGAACAGTTGATCTCATTGTCTCCGTCGTTGAAAGGGACACTGAAGAGCAGAAGATGTTAAAGATGAGAAAGCAGATTGCCATGAGCTGTTTTAACACTCAGAGGAGTGTTAAAAGGAAGAAAAGCCACTCTATGTTCATTTTCCAGAATCCCTTATTTTGCCACACAGAGAATTAAAACCACAGCACAAGTCAGTGACGTCCTCTGCAAGGCTGTTGGGCAGTCCCTACCTGAGCTGCAGTACAGCATCTGTGCACCTGTAGGTGCTGGGCAGGACCCCATCTGGACAAGAGAGGCTGCCCAGGCACTTATGCCTGAGGGTCCCACCCAGCCCAGGGAGCTCCCCTTGGGCAAAAGGGTCCCTTTTAGCAACTTCCCAAGAGAAACGGGGCCTGAGGCCTCTCAGTTTTGAAACAAGAGTTGGGCTGACAAGAAGAGCACATAACTAAGTCTCTCTCTGACATGACCTATTGGAAGGCATTTCTGCTGGTTCATCAGCCTGGGGCTGGGAGGGGAGGTTGCTCCTCCTCTGCAGGGAGGATGAACAAGCCCATCCCCTGGGGCTGGAATCATGGGGGGGTCAAAGACCCAGAGACATCCCGCTGGCCACAGGGGCTCAAAAGGAAAGAGCAGAGTCATTCCTCTCTTCCCTCAGAGGGTTCATTTTGAGAGTCTTTTGCTTTTACTGCTGGAAAATCCAATTAAAATACAATGTCTGGCTAAACTTGGTATCTTCATCACAAAAGAATAATAAGCTCTCTGCATTTTGTATGTCTCTCAGCTAATGAGTTCTCCCCTTTTATAGAGAAATTCTGAAGACAGATTTTTATTATCTTTTCTTTTATTATTATTAAGAAAAGAAAAAAAGATAGTCTGAATACAGTACCTCTCAGACATTCAGCCCATCTCAAGGGCTGCCAAAGCATGTAGAGTGTGATTACAGCTTCCTATTTCATTGCTGAGTGGCTCTATAAATAACAGTAGTCAATGAAAATTGCTGGCAGAAGCATTGCTTTTAAAACATGAAAATGTAAAAAAAAAACCAACCTCAATAACTAGATGCCTTTTTTTTTTTTCACCTAAGCCTCCTAAGGATTTATAGGTCCAAAAGGAACAGATGACTGTAAGGATTTTAAAACCAACTTTTTTCTACTGTGATAACCATTTCTGTTTTCCCTCATCACTATCAAAGATCTGCAAAGCCAAGGTCTAAAAAACCAAATTCCAGTTGATACTGAGACTGATTTACTTCCTCAGCTGGAAAATTAACCTCAAATGAATTTGAGATCATGAACCAAAAGGAAATCTGTACATCTGGACTTTCATAGCATTTGGGGCTTGAGGGGGAATTTTGACTTCATCCTCACATTCTTATCACACATTTGCACATTTCAGCCAGGTTTCCAAGTGCTGGACTGAGATTCGTGCCTTGTCTAAGCAGATGTCCCACTGATAGCTGCAGTCCGGGAGACATTGCCAGGCTGCTGTCCTCAGTAGTTTGTTTCAGCACTTAATCAGTGTGATGACTTAAAAAAAAAAAAAAAAAGTAATAAAATTCAGGCTGTATCTCATTTGAATTTATCTGGCTTCTGCTTCCAGCCTTCACTTTGTGTCATGCCTTTTCCACTAAGTTCAAGAGCCCTTTAGAACCAGATATTTTGTCTCTGTGAAGGTGGCCCAGTAACTGAGTTATTGTTCCATCTTTTTTTTTTCTTTTCGAAAAATGGAAACAGATGGAACACTGTCAAACTCGCTTGTGGAATGGCATTTCACAGGCCCTTGAATTATTTTTATGGAGGTTTTTATTTCTCTACTGCCTCCCTCCTTCCAAATTCTATTCCAAAAGGGGAGCCCCAGAACTTTACCCAGCACTTGGTGGGTAACAAATTCTTACATGGAGGGAAAAAGCCAATCTTAATTCCTATCCACCTAAACCTTCAAGAATTTTATTTGTTCTTGTGCTACATAGTGCAGGAGACTGTAGCCCTGCTTTGTCTGTTAAATGCTGGACCATTTTGCAGGGCCACAACTCTTTGCTACATAGCTCATAGCTTCTATAGACTTTTTTTTT